>ML269150.1:0-50290 GCA_005239495.1 Nicotiana undulata
AACCATAATCTCAGAACAAGAAAAATAACTGAAAAATCCTTCCATCATATTTAAGAATACAAATCCTTTTCTTCCTTTAAAATGTGCGACCTTTCAAGAAACAATTTAGACAAATTAATAAGAGCTCCAATTATTTTATCACAAACGAATACCACCGAGGACGTTCGGTCCGATCAAACATAAATGTAAATTGTGCACTGCCGAGGGTCGAACGGAGCGAACCATAGATTCATCTATTCACTCCGCTCGCGAATCATACATGTGACGGAGTCAAATATAAATTTAAGGAATCACCGCGCTCGCGAATCATACGTGCGGCGCTGTCAAATATAATTTTAATTATTTAAATCGTAACCCTTTCTTGATTCTATTTAAAAATAAAGACAATTCAACTTGAAGCCTTTAAATCCCTGGTAATTCTCAACTTAATTCCCTTTGTTACAAATAGCAAGTATAATCAAATAACGGTGTCCACAAAGCATGGTGTAAACCTAAACTACCCGGACATAATAACAATAATAGCTACGTACAGACTCTCGTCACTTCGTGCGTACATATCCCCCATAAGTAATCACGAATTAATTAAGTTCACCTACGGGGAAATTTTCCTCTTACAAGGTTAGAAAAGAGACTTAACGCGTCCCAAATCCTACTTCCAACTAAAGAATGCGCTCAAACCCTCAAATCGGATCCAATCAATCCAAAACTATTCAAATAGTTTAAAACCCAATAATTATAGGTTCAAAAGTTCATATTCTAACTATTAAAGTAATTACCCATACCCAAAGGCAAGATTTCTAAAATTCACCTACGGGCCCACCTGCCCGAATTCCGGAAATGTTCTAGGAAAATTGTTACCTATGACCTAAGGAACATAAATATATGATTATCACTAAGTTTCATGGTCAATTTCTTGGTAAAAATCTCATTCTTGTAAACCCTAGGTTTTTAATCTAACCCATGATTTCTACAACTTTCATGTTGAAATCTACCCAAAATCTATGTATTGAAATCACAATAGGTAGAAATTACTTACCTCCAAAAGATAGGTGGAAATCTCTCTCAAGAAGCTCCAATAATCGCCCAAAGAGTGAGAGAAAATGAGTGAAAATGGCTTAAGTCCTGTATTAATTGAACCTCACTGCCCCAGCGATTTACGCACATGATGTGCATAGGCCGCACCTGCATATCCGCTTCTGCGGACCAGGTGTCTGCTTCTGTGGAATTGGATGGGCTGGCTGGGGCCGCACCTGCGGATGGGCTCCCGCTTCTGCGTATAGGGAACCGCATCTGCGGAGATAGGCTGACCATCCTTGGGTTGCATCTGCGAGGCTTGGCTCGAACCTGCGAGCTCGCACCTACGGAAATAGGCTCGCATGTGCAATTATACCAGAACTGGTGCACAAGCAGCCCTGCTGAGTTTCAAACTCAACTCGCGCATCGTTCGAATAGAACCCGGGCCCCGAGGCCCTGTCCAAACATACCGACAATCTTGGAATCATAAAACATACTCGCTTGGACTCACGGAATGCCCGAAATAACATTAAAACTAAGAATCACACCCTAAAACCAATTGAATCGAATTTAAGAACTTCAAGTTCTTCAATTTACTTCCAATGCGCCTAAACGTACTTATACTACTCAGAATGACACCAAATTTTGCGTGCAAGTCTTAAACTACATTACATAACTATTTCCGATCTCAAAATTTTATTTGGATCTCGATATCACAAAAAACCCGCCCCAAACCAAATTTTAAAGACTTCTAAAACCTTCAAAAACTAGCTTTCGCTATTAGGCGCCAAAATGCTTACGCGTCATCCAAAACCCGATCCGAACATACTCCCAAGTCCACATTCATCATACGAACCTATTGGAACTGTCAAATCCCAATTCCGAGGTCATTTACTCAAAATGTTGGCCGAAGTCAAACTTGGCCTTTTAAGCCGACCTTAAGGAACCAAGTGTTCCGATTTCAACCCGGACCCTTCCAAATCCCGAACTAACCACCCCCCTACCCCAAAGTAATAAATTAGTAAACACAAGTACGAAAAAATCTTATTTAGGATAACAGGATTCTAGAAAGCAAAAACGACCGGTCGGGTCGTTACAATTTTTATATATTACTAGTCTTATGGTACGCACTTTGTGCGTGTAATTAAGCCGATGAGTAGATTAATTATTAGATAATCGTATTAGTATTATTAAATATAATATATTTGTAATAAAAAAATACTATAATCCTTAAAATATAGCACATAGTTTTAGTTGAAAAGACTTATCTATAAACTCTTCTATGTTAATTTTTCTAATTTTTTATTGTCTTTCACCGCCAATACTATTCTTATAAAAACAAATTTAGGTATTCTAAGAGTTTTGTCAACTTAATTATAATTATACGACGAATCTGAAAAATAATTGATTTGAATTTTTAGACTTAATTATTTGGCCTTTAGGAATTTTTTTTTGCTACAGTAGTACAATTAGTATGTCACTGAAAAACGGATTTTACAGACCATACTCAACTTTTTCTCTCTCTAACTCTAACGTCTAGTCCCCTTTCTAACGTTAATTGCTAACATCCCCTAACCCCCCCCCCCCCCCCCCACGCTGGTACCCTCCAACCCCTCACCCCCACGCCGACATTCGCAGTCTTGCCGCTCACCGCCGTCACTGCCGATGCTGCTACAGGTAAGTCCTCTCTCTCTCTCTCCCTCTCTTTCCCCACTTCTCTCGTTCTCTATCCTCCTCCTTCTTTCCCGTATGTTTATCTCCCTCTTCTTTCTCATCTTTTCTGTTCACGCGGCCGGACTCGTGTAGGGCATGTTCCAGGCGAGTTTCTATAACTCCGGTGACCCCCCTGGGTACTGGCTACCGGCCGATGGTTCTTTTCCGGCGACACTTGCCCCTTCGTCTTCTTCCACTCTCTCTGCCACTTTCCCTCTCCCCTTGGTTTGTGTGTGTGTGTGTGTGGGTGTGTTTGTTGCTTTGGACAGGAGCAGAATTTTCCAGCAAGGACGGACCTTTTTCCGATGGGTACAGATTTCCGGCAAGTTTCATTAATCCCGGCGACTCCCGAACAGCTTTCCATCAGGACACAGCAGGACTACTCAGCATTTTTGAGCAGATCAGGCACGCTTCAGGAAATCTTGCGCCAGGTTCTTTGTTTTATATTTGGTATTCGCGGTATCGGTATTTTTCTACTATTATATTCTCTTTTTCCTTTTTCCTTTCCTTTCGCTTGTCTGTACCTTTGATATCTACGATATCCTGTTTTAAATTTTATTTAGTTACACCTGTCGGCTTAACTGTCTAGCACTTTAGTGTTATAGCTAATACGTAGTTTGCCTCTGCTTCGTCGGAACCGTTATTATCAACTTGCGAACTGGTAGGTTTCTATTTAGCCTATTCCTTGGTAGTTTATTTTTGTAGATAGCTTTGTGCTAGTCTAGTGGCCGCGCCGAGCTATGAGAGAGTGAGGGCATGTCCTCGGGGAGAGCGAGGGGTAGAGGGTAAGGGTGGCGGGGGAGGGGGGGAAGGTTCCTTCTAGGTTGAGAGTGGGGTCATGGAACATAGGGACTCTAACGAGAGAGTCAATAGAGTTAGCAAAGATTCTCCATAAGAGAAAGATTAACATAGCTTGTGTACAGGAGACTAGATGGGTGGGGAACAGGGCTCGGGAGGCTGATGGGTTTAAATTATGGTATTCAAGGAGGGTGAGAGGGAAGAACGGGGTAGGCATTTTAGTTGATAAGGACCTAAGGGAGCTAGTAGTTGAGGTGAAGAGGGTAAATGACAAGTTGATGGCCATTAAGATAGTCGTGGGTAGGTATACTCTGAACGTATTTAATGCACACGCGCCTTAGGTGGGTCTGGACGAGGAGGTTAAAAGACAATTCTGGGAGGATTTGGATGGGTTGTTGCGTGGTATACCGTCCTCTGAGAAGCTTATTATAGAGGGTGATTTTAACGGCCACATAGGGAGGCCGCCTGGGGGATATGGAGGTGTGCACGTTGGCTTCGGTTTTGGAGATAGAAACGGGGGAGGTTCTTCGCTGCTGGAGTACGCTAAAGCATTTGAGCTAGTGATTGCTAACTCATGTTTCCCGAAGAAGGCGGAGCAACTGATAACCTTTTAGAGTACGGTGTCCAAGACCCAGATTGACTATCTGCTTCTCCGGAAATTTGATAGAGGTCTTTGCAAGGACTGCAAGGTTATCCCGAGTGAGAACCTTACGACCCAACATATGCTTTTGATAATGGACTTAGAGATCAAGTGGACGAGGAAGAGGAGGACTATGTCTGGTATTCCTAGGGTCAAGTGGGGTGCATTGACTAAGGACAAGGACCAAGAGTTGGGGGAGAAGTTGTTGGCTCTAGGGTCCTGGAGGAGTAGCAGATACGCGAGCTATATGTGGTCAATGACAGCGAATTATATTAGAGAGGCAGCGAGAGAGGTGTTAGGGGTCTCAAAGGGTTTTTCTGGTGGCCATAAGGGGGACTTGTGGTGGAACGAAGAGGTGAAAAGAAAATTGGAAGCAAAGAAAGTGGCGTATTTGAAGCTAGTAGAGAGTATAGACGAGGGGTAGAAAAAGGCCCTTAGGGAGGGGTACAAGGAGGCTAGGAGAGAGGCGAAGTTGGCGGTTTCTGCTGCTAAGGCCTCGGCGTTTAGTCTCTTATACGAGGAAATTGGGGCTAAAGGAGGGGACAAGAAACTGTAGAGGCTAGCGAAGGTAAGGGAGTGGAAGGCCCGGGATCTGGACCAAGTGAGATACATAAAGGATAAGGAGGGACGAGTTTTATTGGAGGGGGAACAAATGAGGCGGAGATGGCAGGCGTACTTTCATAAACTCTTGAACGAGGAGGGAGGCAGAGGCATCACATTGGGGGAGTTGGAGTACTCGGAGTGGCAGAGATATTTTGGGTATTGTAGACGCATACGAGTGGAGGAGGTGGTAGAGGCAATGCGTAGGATGATTTGGGGTAGAGCGACTGGGCCAGACGAGATCCCGGTGTATTTCTGGAAGAGTGTGGGATAGGAGGGCATGTAATGGCTTGCTAGGTTGTTTAACGTCATCTTTAGGATGAAGAAGATGCCCGAAGAGTGGAGGCAGAGTACGATAATCCCGTTGTACAAGAACAAGGGAGATGTCCAAGGCTACAACAACTATAGGGGTATTAAGTTGTTAAGCCATACGATGAAAGTGTGGGAGAGGGTGATTGAAGGGAGATTGAGGAGGTGTGTGTCCATTTCCGAGAACCAGTTTGGTTTCATGCCGTGACGGTTGACTACTGAGGCCATTCACATTGTGAGGAGTTTGGTAGAGCGGTTTAGGGCGGTGAAGAAGGATTTGCATATGGTGTTCATCGACCTGGAGAAAGCCTATGACAAATTACCGAGGGAGGTCCTATGGAGATGTTTAGAGGCTAGGGGTGTGCCTCTACCATATATTAGAGTGATTCAGGACATGTATGATGGGGCTAAGACACGAGTGAGGACAGCAGGAGGAGACTCTGACTACTTTCCGGTTGAGATGGGATTGCATCAGGGATCAGCACTCAACCCGTTTTTGTTTTCCCTGACGATGGATGCTTTGACGCGTCACATTCAAGGGGAGGTGCCTTGGTGCTTGTTATTTGTGGATGACATACTCATGATTGATGAGATGCGAGGTGGCATTAATGATAGGCTGGAGGTCTGAAGACATACTCTAGAGTGTAAGGGTTTCAAGTTGAGTAGGACTAAGACAGAATACTTGGAGTGCAAGTTCAGTTGTGCTACCAAGGAGGCAGACGGGGATGTGAGAATCGATACGCAAGTCATTCCCAAGAGGGAGAGTTTCAAATATCTGGGATCTATAATTCAGGAGAATGGGGAGATAGATGAGGATGTTACTCACCGTATCGGCGCAGGATGGACGTAGTGGAGGCTCTCTTATGGTGTCTTGTGTGATAAGAACGTGCCGTTGAGACTTAAGGGTAAGTTCTACAAGGTAGTGTTCAGACCGTCTATGTTGTATGGGGCAGAGTGTTGGCCAGTCAAGGAGTCTCATGTCCAGCGTATGAGAGTAGCGAAAATGAGGATGTTGAGATGGATGTGTGGGCATACTAGATTTGATAGAATTAGGAATGAAGTTATTCGGGACAAGGTGAGAGTGGCCCCTGTGGAGGTAAAGATGCGTGAGGCGAGGTTGAGATGGTTTGGACATGTTAAGAGGAGAAGCCAGATGCCCCAGTAGGGAGATGTGAGAGGTTGGCCTTGGGAGGTGAGAGGAGGGGTAGAGGTAGACCTAAGAAGTCTTGGGGGGAAGTGATCAGGCGGGACATGGCGCAACTTGAGCTAACTGAGGACATGACCCTAGATAGAAAGGTGTGGAGGCGAAAGATTAGGGTGGAAAGATAGTAGGTAGTCGCGAGTTTCTCTGGGTCTTCCACAGTTCGATAGTATTAGTGATAGTATGGTACCCTTTTTCCTTAGTTTGCTATAGATGCGTGTCGTGTTCGGTTACTACTTACCTTCGGTAATTCCGTAGTTTGCTAGCAGGATTTCTTCATATTCTCATATGCTGCCCCAGACTTATTTGTCTAAATATAATTTCTTGTTGTTACTTGTTATTGGTACTCTTTCCATATTCTGTGTTGTTATCTCAGATTTAGTTCTCTAACTATTTGTCTTGCCATCACTTCTTATCAGAGCTACATTTATTTTCTTTAGCCGGGGGTCAATCAGAAACAGTCTGCCTACCCTTTCAGGGCAGGAGTAAGGTTGCGTACATCCTACCCTCCCCATACCCCATTTGGTGGGATTTTACTGGGTTGTTGTTGTTGTTGTTGTAATTATTTGGCCTTAAAATTAGCCTTAACATTAACGGAACTAATTTATGTTTTGTCGATTTAAATTCTTAAAATTAGCTCATCCCAAGTTTCAAATATTTAATTGTAACATGCAAGGGATTGCAATTATGTTATATCTTTCAAATAAAAAATAATTATATAAGTTAATTAAAATTTAATTTATTTACAGTACTGAATGCTATATCTCTCTGCATAGTTCAAATAAAAAAAATACATTTTAATTAATTTTTAGGTCTTAAATATTTAAAAATTAATATGAATGATATTATAGATAAATTGAATAAATATAATAAGAAAGGATTAATTAAGAAACTATTGGCTAAGATAGAAAACCTAATATCAGCCACAAAATTACATATTGTTACCATGTTTGACACCAAAAAATATATATTGATAAGACATTTTATTATAGCATTCCATAAGATTTTTTTTTTTTGAATACTATGACATATAAATAAGAATTAATTTTTTATCAAACCTTTTAAAGGTTTTGTTTTTCTAGAATGTCTAATAAAGCATTACAAACTCCAAATAATTAGTTCGTCCATAACTTGAATTTTTTTTTTGTTTCTTAGGATAATTTTGGGACTAATGATGTATATAAAGAATAAAGTTTTTCTAGGGCTGTAACTTCTTTATCTATCTTTATTTATAAGGTAAAATTTTAACGATCCTAAATTTTAGCAATTCTTATACATTTTAAATAAGTAAATATTTAGTAGCTAAATTTTAGTTGATTTTAAAGTCCTAGTAAAATTATAAAATGACTATTTTATTTAGTGTGAACTCTATTTTTAAAGGACAGAAAAAGTGAATTTTAAATAAGTAAATATTTAGTAGCTAAATTTTAGTTGATTTTAAAGTCCTAGTAAAATTATAAAATGACTATTTTATTTAGTGTGAACTCTATTTTTAAAGGACAGAAAAAGTGAATTTTAAATAAGTAAATATTTAGTAGCTAAATTTTAGTTGATTTTAAAGTCCTAGTAAAATTATAAAATGACTATTTTATTTAGTGTGAACTCTATTTTTAAAGGACAGAAAAAGTGAATTTTAAATAAGTAAATATTTAGTAGCTAAATTTTAGTTGATTTTAAAGTCCTAGTAAAATTATAAAATGACTATTTTATTTTGTGTGAACTCTATTTTTAAAGGACAGAAAAAGTGAACGACATTTCGTTAAGGACCTTCGTGCCTAGACGGGATAGTTTTAGAGTACGGGCGTTGCACGTGAATCCTTATCGATGGGAATAAATTTTAAAAATTCATATGAATAATATTATTTGACTTCCTATATTACTTAAATAAGCATATTTTTAAAAAATATGTAGAAAGTTATAATTTAAATGATCTTATAAATTATAGTACAATTTACTGCTAATTTCATTATATTAATCTAACTATATTATCTATGCTTCACTTGTCAAATATTGTAATTGGGTTTGTGATTTAATATGACCATATATTACAATATGTAAATAAAAAATTAAAGTATGTTATATATTACTATGAATTATTATTATTTTTAAATGTAAGCTTGCCGTTTATTTAAAGATATTTTCTTACTCATCCTAATGTGCTTATGGTAATTTACAATAGTAACTTTTAGTGTTTAGAAATTTAAGAAATAAATTTATATAACTTAAATATTGGGAGTTTCTACATAGTTCAAATAAGAAAATATTTAATACCAAAATTTTAATGTATTTCACTAAAATATTAGAAAAAAATTAATTTACACTTTTATCCAATATAAAATTATTTTTTAAAGTGTAAAAGAATGAATAACATTGCGCTTAGAAAGTTCGTACTTTTAATATATATAGTATATAATATATGGATAGCTATAGGTATATATAATTTGTATAAGATAAAAGTATAATTGATGTTGACTAAGTTCTAATTGATATCAAAATCCTAAATATAAGGTCTTAGTTCAAATAAAGAGGATAAATTTAATAAATAAATTTTTAGTTGATATCAAGATACTAAATATTAGGAAAAAAACATAAACAAATTATACTTCGAGGGCATCGTAATAGTATAATATTTTTGAACCCGGATGGGTTTCACAATTTTCAAAAACTTTATGCCCAAAAACTCCTTCTACGTGTAGTTAATGTGTAGCCTTAATTATTTTTTAATTTTGGTAATACTAAGTATCAATATGTTACATACTTTAATTAGGAAAATAATTTATTTAAATTACAATTTTGTCAAATATAAATCCATTTTTAAAGGGTAAAAAGGGAGAATGACATTTCGCTAAACGCCTTCGTACTTTTAATATAGTATAGATAAATAGTGAATCAACGATAGTCAATTTTAAACTTTACATAATCACTTATCAAATTTATTGTAACTTATGCTTTTTTCTTTAATTTTAATTTTATACATTAAATACGTTATTAAAATTAATAATGTAACTTCTTTTCACTTGTATAATATTGATAGGTACACGCACAAAGCGCAAACACTAAAGTTAGAATTCTATGTTCGTGCGATGCATGGAATATCTTGTGTCAAATATTAAAAAATGTGTATCAAAAATAATAAATTTTGTAACGATCCGGCTGATCATTTTGAGAGTTAGAGTCCCGATCCCCTATTAACGGCTTTCCCCGTATCTATTTCTACTATTGTGACTTGCCGGGAGGTTTCATTTTGGGTTTTGGAGTATTTTGGGACACTTAGCCCCTAAACGGAGGCTCAAGTCTTAGAATTTGGACTGTAGTCAGAACTGTATGAAGACGACTTCGGAATGGAGTTTCGTCGATTCCGTTAGCTCTGTTGGGTGATTTTGAGCTTATGGGCGTGTCAAAATTGTGTTTCGGATGTCCGTAGCTTATTTAGGCTTGAAATGACGAAAGTCGAATATTTGGAGTTTTGGACCGGTAGTGGAATTTTATATATCGAGGTCGGAATCCATTTCCGAAAGTTGGCATAGGTCCTTTGTGTTGAATATGACTTGTGTGCGAAATTTGGGGTCAATCAGACGTGGTTTGGTTGGTTTCGACATTGGTTGTAGAATTTTAAAGTTTCAAGTTCTTAAAGTTTGGATTGGAGGGTGATTCGTGATTTTAGCGTTGTTTGATGTGATTTGAGGATTCTACTAAGTTCGTATGGTGTTTTAGGATTGGTTGGTATGTCTGCTTGAGGTCCCGGGGGCCTCGGGTAAGTTTCGGGTGGTTAACGAATCATTTTGAAATTTGGAAAGATAGCAGATTTTCTGGTATTTTTGTTGAAGAGATTTGTTCTTCGCGTTCGCGAAGGTGTGGCCAGTGGAAGCATCGCGAACACGAGGAGTTGAACGCGTTCGCGAAGTGGAAAGATAGAACAGTTGGACCCCAAGGATTTCTTCTACGCGTTCGCGTAGGGGACACCGCGCTCGGGATGGTGAAGCTACGCATTCGCGAGAGGGTACTCACGTTCACGAAGGAGGAAATTCAATCTGTGGATTTTTGTGCTACGCAAACGCGAGGTAATGGCCGCGTTCGCGAAGAAGGGCGTTCCTGGGCAGATTTTAAAGTTAAAAAATGAGGGTTTTGAGTTCATATCACAAAATTGAATAGAGAGCCCGGTAGAAGGCGAAATTTTGAGAGATTTTCAGAGGAAGTCATTGGGTAATGATTCCTAACTCCCTTATGGTTATATCCCACTAATCTATGATTGATTTCATCATTGAATTTTGGATTTGGGTGAAAATTGGAAAAAGTTCTCAGGCCGAATTTCGGGGTTTTGATATCAGATTTGAGTAATTTTGGTATGTTTAGACTCGTGCGTGAATGGATGTTCATATTTTGTGACTTTTACCCGATTCAGAGACGTGGGAATGGGGAGGCTTTTTGAGCGATTTTCCAATTTCTTGCTTTAACTTTGATTTCATTAGCTAGATTTGTTCCTTGTTGTTATATTTATGCTATGTAATTGGTTTTGGCTAAATTTGGACTATTCAGAGTCAGATATTCGTGGAAAGAGCATTGTGACAGATTAATTTGAGCTTGGTCGGGGTAAGTGACTTGCCTAACCTTGTGTAGGGGAACTCTCCATAGGATTTGGTACTGTTTGATATATGAGCGCCGTGTACGTGAAGTGACGAGTGCGTACACGGGCTATTTGTTGAAAAACTCCATTTTCATTAAGTAAAATATTTGTTCCTTTAACTGAGCTATACTAGCATATGTAATTATCCTGTTCAGTTTAGAACAACATGCCTACGTGCCCTAACTGCCTTAACTGCCTATCTGAACTATGTGCATCATGTTTTAGTGAAATTTCCTATTTTTCCTTGATGAAGACTTAGCCTAAATAGTGGGTTTTTCTTGTTGTATCTGTTATGTAATGACCCGACCGGTCGTTTTTCCTTCTAGAACCTCGTTTCCTTAAAGCAAACTTCTCGTACTTACTTTTACTGATTTATGACTTGAGGGGATGGTTGGTTCAGGATTTGGAAGAGTTTGGGTTGAAATCGGAATACTTAGTTCCTTAAGGTTGGGCTAAAAGACCAAGTTTGACTTCAATCAACATTTTTAGTAAATGACCTCGAAATCGGAATTTGACGATCCCACTAGGTTTATATGATAATTTCAGACTTGGGCGTATGTCTGGATCGGGTTTTGGATGACCCCGGAGCGTTTTGGCACCTAATAATGAAAGTTGAATCTTGAAGGTTTAGAAGTTCTTAGAAAGTTTGGTTTGAAGCGGTTTTGGTGATATCGAGGTCCAAATTGAATTCCGAGGCTGGGAATAGTTCTGTAATATCATTTAAGACTTGCACGCAAAATTTGGTGTCAATCCGAGTAGTAGAAGTATATTTCGGCGCATTGGAAGTAAATTGAAGAACTTGAAGTTCTTAAGCTTGATTCTACTGGTTTTAGGGTGTGATACTTAGTTTTATGTTGTTTCGGGCATTCCGTAAGTTTGAACGAGTCTGTTTTATGATTCCAAACTTGTTGGTGTGGTTGGACGGGGCCTTAGGGGCCCCAGGTGCCATTCAGACGATGCGTGAGTTGAGTTTGAAACTCAAAAGGGCTGCTAGTGCACCAGTTCTGGTGTAACCGCACATGCGAGCCTATTTCCGCAAGTGCGAGCTCGCAAGTTCGAGCCAAGCCCTCAGAGATGCGATCCCAGGATGGCCAGCCAGGTGCCGCAGAGGTGGTTCCCTCTACGCAGAAGCAGGACCGCAGAAGCGGGAGCCCGTCTGCAAGTGCGTCCCCAGCCGGCCAAGCCAACTCCGCAGAAGTGGACACTGGTCCGTAGAAGCGGAACCGCAAGTGCGAAAATTGCTGGGGTAGTAAGGTTCAATTAATACGGGACTTAAGCCATTTTTCACTTATTTCTCTCACTCTTTGGGAGATTATTGGAGCTTCTTGAGAGGGATTTCCACCTAGGTTTTGGAGGTAAGTAATTTCTACCTATATTGAGTTTAATAGATAGATTTTGGGTAGATTTCAACATGAAAATTGGTAGAAATCATGGATTAGATGAAAAACCTAGGGTTTGACAAGTGAGCTTTTTACCACGAAATTGACCATGAAACTTAGTGATAATCATATATTTATGTTCCTTAGGTCATGGATAATAACTTCCTTCGAAAATTTTCGGAATATGGGCACGCAGGCCTAGGGATGAATCTTAGGAATCTTGCATTTAGGGTTGAGAAATTACTTTAATAGTTAGAATATGAACTCTTGAGCATATATTGATTAGTTCTTACACGATTTCAATAGTTTTGGATTGTTCGGCTCTTGTTTGAGGGTTTGAGTGCATTCTTGAGTTTGGAAGTGAGCTTTGAGACGAGGCAAGTCTCTTTTCTAACCTTGTAGGAGAGAAATTTCCCCATTGGTGCGCTTAATTAATATGTGATTATTTGTGGGGGATACGTACGCATGAAGTGACGAGAGACCGTACACAGCTACTATTCCTGTAATCTCCAGGCAGTTTAGATTTACACCATGCTTCATGGACAACGTTATTTGACTATACTTGCTATTTGTAACAAATAGAATTAAGTTGAGAATGTCTAAGTATTTAAAGGCTTCAAGTGGAATTGTCTGTTATTTTTAAAGGAAATACGGAAGAATGATAATTTAAATGATTTAATTTATCTTTGACCGCGTCGCACATATGATTCGCGAGCAGGGTAAATCTCTGAATTTACATTTGACCGTGTGCATGTGTGATTCATGAACGGGGTGAATAGATGCATCTATGGTTCACCTTGTTTGACCCTCAGCAGTGCATAGTTTATATTTATGTTGGATCGGGCCAAACGTCCACGGTGATATTTGTGTGTGATAATAGAGTTGAAAACTATTTAAAACTTGTAATAAGTTATTGTTGAGAGATTATTTGTCTTGAATGAAGGAAGCGTTTGATTGTGATTCTTAATTATGACGGAAGAATTGTTCAACTGTTTTCCCGTTCTGAATTTTATTAGTATTGTTGTATATTATGCTTAAAATGGAAACTTTATGACATTATATTATTGTCCCTAGCAAGTGTCGGAGTTGACCCCTCGTCACTACTTCTTCGAAGTTAGACTAGATACTTACTGGGTACATATTTGTATGTACTCACGCTAAACTTCTGTACTTGATTGTACAGGGTTTGAGGCAGGTGCATCTGGTCATCCTTCTTTTGATGCCCAATTTTTCCTCAAACTATTTTAAAATTTGCATATATACCTTCAAAATCACTTTTTATAATAACTGGTATTTTTCCATAATTTTCCCATATTTTTATCAATTTATTGCTAATTTATCCAGTACTTTTATATCCAATAATTAATCATAAATTTCATTACAAATAGTTTCAAAATATTCCTTGGTTTAATATATCATTTTTTATCCTATTATGATTTAATTATTTCACAAATTAGCAAAATTGACATTATTTGGCTATAATTGCAATGACTTTGCAATTATAGCCTGATTACATATTTTATGCTATTTCTACCAAATAATAAGTCATTTGTATTTTAAATACTAATTAACTACTTTAATTTCATCTACTAGGCATCAATTTCATTTTTCTATAGTTATTAACTATTTTTTATTAATTATTTACATATTTTAAATGGGTATTTAACTAATAGCCATTTTGAATTTTCAATTGTAGCCTAATTAAACCCAATACCCCAATTAAATCAACCCAATTACCCAACCCAAACCTGAATTTCTACCCAGCCCAGACCCAAATTTTTACTTGGCCCAACCCTTCGATCAATCTGAGTCGTTGATCAATTTGAATCAACGGCCCAGAATAGTATTTACCTAAATTAGACCTGATGACCTACCCCCCCTTCCCCTCATTTCACGTCCCTCACATTATTTTTCTATCTCTCTGATTCTCTCTAGAGACTTCCAGTCTCTTCTTCTCTGTTGAAGATAATTCGTCTCCTCCGGCCACTTCCCTCGCCGGAAACCATGGTCTCTCATCCTCTCTTGGTTACTGCTTCACCCGGCGCCGGTCTAGTGACACCCTGAGGCCCCAGATGAACCTGGAGCGGTTCAACTCTCCCCATGGGCTCTCATGCCATTTTCGGCCACCTCCGGCCGTTTGAGTAAGATCTATGACTCCCCCGGCTAAGGTCGTTAAAAACTTTAAGGTTTTCTCACTTTTCTCTTTGGGTTCTTTGAAACCCTAAAACTTAAAAGTCTTCCGATTTCTTTAGATCTGTTACAGATCTATGCATATTTTGAGTTGTCTTGATGTTTTCTTCAAGGATTTTTCACTTTCCCTAAAAACGATCTTTCATCTTCTAACTAGGGTTTCTAAAACCTTTCTTCAAAAAAAATGATTTCTCAAGTTTAAACGTTATTTTGTGATTCATATCATGTGTTTAAATGACTTTTGTTAAAAACCGCTTTAAATCATAATTTATTATGCTAAAACCTTAGTTTTAACGATGTATTATAGCCCTTAGTCTGTCTTTATCGATTTGTTCTTCTGATTCGTATGTGTATCTGTTTCTCATGAGTATGTTCCTGATTTTTCTGTGATCTTATTACCCTACTGTGCTTATTAGGGTTTATGATTTACGCCTCTTCTTGCCTGTATTATATTATTTCGTTTATCTGTAGTATTTTCCTTTGATTATTACTTTTGAATCCCTGATTTCCAGTGATTGATACCTTTACTGATTTCCTAGGGCAATATTCTTCACTAATTTCCTACCTTATTGTGTGATTGACTACACTGTTCACTGATTCTCAACATTTGTTTCCTTAATTAGGACTCTATGAACCAAGCCTAATTACCAGCTCTATACTTACACTATTTTGAAGTATTTCCTTATTTGTATGTTCCAATCATATGGTGACTTGCTTCCTTATTGGTTACTTGTTCTTACCGTTTGAAAGTTAATCCCTTAATTATAGGAGGTACTTAAACTGATTGATTCAGATTCCTTTAATTGCTGCCTGACTTTGATCTGCACCTTATTTATTACTGTTTTAAAAGCTATATATACCCCGGCCTCTTATTATTGAAAGGAGACACTGTTGTGAACACTCTCTCACAACTAAAATTTCTCCCTCTCTCTCTCTCTCTCTCTCTTTTTTGTGCTACTTATTACTGGTTTGAATTAGCCGGCTATAAGCCAAGGCTAATTATTGGTTCTATCTTAACTTCTACTTTGGTATTACTGTTTCTCATACACTGGTATGTCCCAATTTCAGTTTAAGTTTCAAAAGAAATATGTTTCTTTGGTACTTCAATTCAGCTTGCCCCTAATGTATTTTTACTTATGGTTTTTGTTCAACCTGCAATTAGCATGTCTACTCTACTGCTCTACTAGAATGATTCTCAATGTGCCCTTTCCTTTAGACTCAGCATGTTTATGAAGTATTGTCTCCCTTAGTATACCTCAATGTGATTCTGCCCCACTTATGATTACTGGCCTACAACAATCTGTGATATATGTTACTTAGTTCTTTTGTAATCCTGAAGTACATGTTGTACCTAGAACCCCTCAGTATCTCTCTAATCTTGAGTTTATGAGTAACTCTGCCTATTGTGTTTCTATCCCTATGTGCTTCATACCTATCCCCAGTCCCTCATCCCTTGCTTGTGATTGCTGAACTTGTCCCAGTCCCTCATCCCCTGCCCGGGATCCTCTGAGTTCCTTAGGGAACTCTGACACACCCGGAATAGGAAATGTTATGAAATAACAGTACATGGCATTGAGGACCTGGATACTTGGGCCTACTATGGAAGGCTCCCTATAGTTAACTTCTTCTTTTCCTATTTTAATTATGTAATTCATATTCAAAGGCTTGTAATAATTTGTAAATACTATTCTGGGGCTGGATAGTGAAAAATGGGTGATGTATGCATGCCATAGTATAGTATGGGTAGATATCATGTTTCTTTAGGCTTATGTTTCCTATGTGCGCACTAGTAACCATGTTTAGGGGTTAAGCAGGCCATACATTTGTCACTTATGTTAATACATCTGCTTTCCTTTCAGCATATCATCCTCACTTAGAAAATTCTATTCATAGGATCAGTAATAACAATAAAAACTGTTATCATGTGATTCTGAGAATGTAATTTAAATCCTGCCTTAAAACGAACGTGTTAACAAATCTGCAATCACGCTTTTCCATGCTATATACGTAGAGATCATGTTATAGGTAGACAACTATTAAAACCTGTCACTTATGCTGTTCCTGAAGCTGTGCAATAACGTAATAATCCTGTAGTACACCTAGAAATCCTGCTTAGGGTAACAATCCACTACTAAATCAGTCATCCTCATACTTGCTGTATTTTTTAAAAGTATGTTCAAAATACTTTAATTTTATGCACTTAGAAGATCCTGCCTAGGAATTCTGTATATAATCATTCTGCATTTCTGTCTACGCATATTAGATATCATGTTCATAAGATCATACTTAGCTTAAACACACAATCCCATGTTCTAAATAAACTGCCAATCAGTACTTTACGCACATTTAGAATCACATGCTATTAGGATTAATAATCTGGAATCCTTAACAAACATGTACAACTGTTGCATGTTATTTTACACCTAGGTAAGCCTTAGGTAATCAATTATAAGAAAATAAAACCAGATTTGTCTTTGTGATCATGTTTAACTACCAGCATGCTAAAACCAGTAGGCGCATTGATTATGACCCTTTTCTGAGTAATAAGACAGGTCTAAATATATGTTTATATTCTAAACTCACTTAGACACTATGTCGTAGGATTATGAACTTCAATACTGCCCTTAATTGTGTTTGAGTCTTGCTATCTAATTGCTTTACTTGTGGAGGTAAATGTGTGCCTCTTACATGATCATATGTTTCCCATTTACTGCAGTCCTATGTGTTCTTTATTTGTCGCCTTAGAATCTTACCTTTCAAACCTGAGGGTTTGCCTAGTACCTCCCTTTTAGGATAGTAGTCCAGACCTCCTCCAGGACTAATAGGAAGGGGCGGGTAACAACACGCAATAGAGTTCGTGACCAACACGCGCCTTAGTTACCTTCGCGGGGTGGGAAAGGGTAGAATATGGACATGATGACCGATGCACTAATACCACATGTAGCCCCTCTTTGTGGAGTGTCGTACCGGGTATTGCATTGATGTGATCCATATTATCCTAAACCTAGGATATCCTTTACTTTAAATGTTTAGATTGACACTCTTTTTCAAAACTTAGCCTTTCTATAACTGTTTTCAAACACCTTGTATGCTTAAGGACTTAAACCCCCTCTTATTTGAGCCTTTGTTTGTTTGTTTGCTAAATCGTACAAATTCACAAAAGCTATTTGGCCAGGAATCACACTTGTCAATCCTGAGGGGTGCCTAACACCTCTTGGGATAATTTCAAGCCCTTACCCTATCTCTAGTTAACAACGTAGTTGTAAATGAACCCCTTAGGTGCCCTAAAACACCTCAAAAATCGTTAGGTGGTGACTCTTCAAAAATGCAAACCCCCTTTCCCAAAAGGAAAGAGTTGCCTCAACCCAAAATGTCATAAACATGATCTCCGCGAGGAAAAAGGGGGCGCGACAGCGTGACGACTCTGCTGGGGATATTTAGGCTTTTACCATTTCAAACCGTTTTGTGAATTTGTCTAAGTTTGATATTTGTACCCTTTCCTTTTCCATTTTATGTGCAATTAATTGTTTATCTCTTTCGAGTATTTATTCCTTTACAAAAAGCAAAATTGACATGTGTCTTTGTTTTCCTTTGTAACCACTTTAAATCATAACTGTTGTATTTACCGCTTTCCTTAACATGCAAATACATAACAATTTGTTTTTAATGCTTATTAATGCATAATTATTCTCAACATTCATACTTCACTCGTGCCAACAAAATACTATAGCAACGCTTGATGAGTGGTTGCGCTCTTCCTATATTATTAACCCCTAAATTTGGAAAGGCTTATTTGCAGTAAAACTAGTCGATCAGCGGTGCAGTCGACGGATCCATGTCTTTCTCCCTTGAGTTGTCCGCTCAAGGGTACTAGTCTAAAATCCCATAGAAACCTTACTCTTTGTATTGTTGCATGCATCATGGTCAAACCTAGTAAATCTAAAGCGTTGTCCGCACGATAGCTTATAAGATAGCCTTATCCAAAAGTCCACCGGGTTTCCCTAAACCCAAACGGACATCATCATGTTCTGTGCATTTATTTGGAAAACTAAATGCTTTATGCTATTTGTTGATGTTAAATAGTCGAGTTTGGCGGGGGTAAGGGCCTAACCTTATTTTCTTTGCAGAAATATGAGGCACAAAGTCCCCAAATTCGGCATGGTCTCCAACGTCCACCCAAGAATACTGAGTTGGTGGGAAGATCTACACTCCATTGACAAAGCTCTCGTCAGAAAACACTTGGGCAACCTACCATCTCTCCTAGAAATCCAGCCTAACAAAATAATAATAGAGGCTGCTACCTTATTCTGGGATTGCGAAAGGTCCGTGTTCCGCTTTGGGGACATTGAAATGACGCCTTTACTGGAGGAAATAGGAGGACTGGCTAGCCTAGTGTTGGAAACCCCGGGGTTGCTGATGCCTGAGAACCGCACAGGCAAAGGTTTCCTTAAAATGATGGGTCTGAAGAAGAATGCGGAATTGATATGCTTGAAGGAATCATACATACCTTTTGATTATTTGTACGAGAGGTACGCCCATAGAAAATCATACCATACCTACCATGACGAGTTTGCTATCACCTCCCTGGGAGACATCCATCGTAGAGTGTTCGTCTTCATGTTCTGCTTTTTGGGTTTGATTGTGTTTCCAATGAAGAAGGAGAGAATTCATACCAGACTGGCCATGGTAACTAAGACGCTAATAGAAGGTATTGATGGGCAAGACTTCAGCATTGTGCATATGATCATTGCAGACATATATCGGGCCTTGGAGAAGTGTCAACAAGGAGCAAGACATTTCGAAGGTTGCAATCTATTACATCACCTTTAGCTCACGGAACACCTCTAAAGAGGTGAATACCGACAAGACATTCATCGAAGGATCTGGGATGACCACATCGCTTTCCATCACCCGAAGCGAATGAATTACATCCCCGACATGTTCTCTTAGCCTGAGAATGCTGAAGGATGGGTCAAGCTCTTTGATAATCTAACTGAAGAACAGGTTCAATGGATGTTTGAGTGGTTTTCGACAGATGAGTTCATCATCAGATCCCGAGATACACCGTTTCTAATACAAATTGGTTTAAAAAGGGACATACCCTTACATCCCTCTTCGAGTTATTAGGAAAGTGGGCAGGAAGCAAGTCGTACCCAGGGTCGACAAAATGAGCCATCTTCGAGCAGTCTTCCAAAATGATGATAGTCCTCACAAGTGCCAAGCACCTGTGGCACTGCAAGATTGTACTTGAGAAGGACACCATCGAGCCGGACAGGTATCATGCCGGTTGTACCACTTTATATCTTGGTTGGTTAGAAGAGAATCGAGGTAATCAGAGCAAGCCAGGGTACATCCGAGGTCACAGGGTTATAGACGAAAGGGCTGAAGCACAAGCCAAGTTCAACAAGTTGCGCAAAAGGATCCGTGAATGTGAGGATGAGCACCACAAAATACATGAGTCTAACAAGAAGTTGATCGAAGAGTGGAAAGACATGGCTATCAGCACCAACAAGAGGTTGGGTTACTTGGAACGAGGTATAGTCGACCTGGAGGAGAAATTCCTCAAAAGGGTCGAAGACTGCCAAAGGATTGAGGGAACTGAAGGAGGATATCTCGCCAGAACATACCTGTTGTTGGGACTTCGCGAACTGGGAAAGCTGTTCGAGGGAAGCAGGAATGTCGAGTCTGGGGAAGGTTCTTCTGGGACCAAATAGATAGGAATGTCTTTATTTTCTCTGTCGATGTAATAAGGCCAATGGCCATTAATGACTTTTATGTTTCATTTATTTAGTATCGTTTTGGGATTTGTCTATCAATAAAACGAGGCATTTAGCATTTTAAGTTCTCCAAATCAACTTGTCGCTAGGCCTACCTCGGGCATAAAGAGGCTCACAAATTAGGACACGTTTTAGATTCCCGCGCTATGTGTTTAAATACTGCAATGTTTTTCATAATCCTCACTGACTTGGTTACCTTTTGTTTTTATTTTTCTTTTCCTTATTGTTCCCCTCCCCAAAGGTTAGTTCGTACACTCTGGCATCATCAGCTTATCTCACAAGATCCAAGGGCCCTCCTCCTACTCTTCCTCCTAGTCCTCCTAAAGGCAATAACAAAGGCAAGAGTAAGATGGAAGAATCCAGCAGCACCAGGAAGGAGAATATGGTTGAACGGCTAGAGGCCACTAATGGCCGAGGTATTCAGGTCCAAAATGAGAACATGTCACCACTGGAACATAAACTGCTGAAATTTCAAGAAGAGCTCGATCAGGTTCGAAATCTAGCCAACCTGTCATTTTCCCTCAACATCCCAGACGTCAACTTCCCAAAACACCCTACACGTCAGAAAATATCCCAAGACAACAGAATCATCCCTCACTTCACCATCACGCTACTCCACCAAAGAACCAAACTCTCCCAGCACAGTGCAATACTTGCCACACTTCAAAAAACACTCCATTACTTATCCCATGACCTCAGAACCCCACAAAGGACCATTTCCACAATCCCATCTATGTGGAGACCATGCCACACTCTACTCCACTAATCCCACACCCGTCCGAGTCGGATGAAAATGACATGCTTATCAAGAACCTGGCCGAGGACCTAAGGAAGCTGACCAGCCGAGTTCAGGGTGTTGAAGGAACCAAGGGAATTAAAGGGTTAAATTATGAAGACCTCTGTATACAACCTGATGTCGAACTGCCCGAAGGGTACAAACCTCCAAAGTTCGAGATGTTTGACGGTACTGGTGATCCGAGGGTCCATCTAAGGACCTATTGTGACAAGCTGGTTGGCGTAGGAAAGGATTAAAGGATTTGCATGAAGCTGTTCATGAGGAGTTTGAAGGGAGATGCATTGACTTGGTACATTAGCCAAGATCCCAAGAAGTGGTTAAACTAGGTAGGTATAGCATCAGACTTTATGGACAGATTTAGATTCAACACAGAGAATGCACCAGATGTGTTCTATATCCAGAATTTGAAGAAGAAACCCACAGAGACATTTCGCTAGTATGCTACTCGTTTGAGGTCCGATGCTGCTAAAGTCAGACCTTCTTTAGAAGAGGAGTAGATGAACGTTCTTTGTCCGGGCCCAGGACCCACAGTACTATGAACGGTTGATGATGATTGAGAATCACAAGTTCTCCGACATTATCAAATTAGGGGAGAGGATTGAAGAAGATATTAAGAGCGGTATGGCCACAAATTTTGAAGCCTTGCAAGGTACAAACAAGGCTTTATAGTCCGGTGGTGTGTCCAAGAAAAGGGACGTGAGAGCTGTAATGGTTGCACAAAGAGCCAAATCCCCACTCAAATACCAAATTTATCCAACACCTCCACACACATACCAGCCAACCCCGAATTACCAAGAACCCTCACCTTCATACCAAGCTCCTCCACCCACTTACCAATCTCCACCACCCACTTACCAATCTCCACCACCAACATATCAACCTACTTCACCTAGATACTCACAACCCGCTCCCATTTACCACACTTACAATTCTCAGCATCTCATTACAAACCCCTCCTACCCGTTAAAACTTCCCTAGACCTCGACCTAATTTTGATTGCAGACCTCGAAAACAGTACAACGTCATAGCTAAACCCATTGACCAGTTGTATGAGAAACTCAAAGCGGCCGGTTACGTCACCCCTATCCTTGCTGCCACCCCTGAGAACCCTTCTCAGTGGGTTAACCCAAACAAATCCTGTGCATACCACTCCGGCATAAAAGGGCACACCATCGATGAATCCCGCTCTTTGAAAGACAAGATACAATCCCTGATTTATAACAAAATCATTGTGGCAAAGGAGCCCGTTCCAAACGTCCGCAACAATCCCCTGCCAGAATATTAGGGTGGATGTATCCATATGATTAAAATATAAGATGAGTGGGACCCCGAGGGATAAATCGGGTTGATCGCAGAAGGCGATGATCCAAAGAAACCAACAATCACTCTCAACCCGATCATATTCCAGATTCAACCATCTGGGGATGCTGAGGTAAATATGTCCATACCTCTTGAGTTTGAAGCAACGCCACCTGCAAAGACACCAGTACCGATTGAAGTTGAGTTTGTGTCTCCGGCCAATGCACCCGCACCATTTGAGGTTGCAGTCTTACCACCCAAAGCACATGTTCCATTTGAAGTAAGGATACCCACACCAATTCCAGTGGCGATGTCGACCACGCTATCCTTCTATACAAACACTATCCCGTGGGACTATACAGCTGAGGCGAGAAGGAAAGGCAAGGTCAAAACTGAGGAAGCTGTCGCAACACAGGATATGACAAAAACTGGTAGGCTCTACACCCCTGAGCATCTGGCCGAATCAAGCAAGCAGGCTGCAAACCGGCCTCCCCTTATTGAGATAGAACCGGACTATCACTACCCCAAATCCTAACAGGTCGTGATGGCGCCTATCGTGGAACTAGGCTAGCCCACCATCACCTAATTACTCATTCATTCTATTATAATACTTCAAAAATCAATCATGAACAGCAAACGGAGTAATAATTAATTTCATTAAGTCTATACGCCCCAATAATAATCTAACCGTCTAAACAAAACCTCCCAAGACTAGAGGCAACATGGTCCCGAGCATCTAAGAAATACAACTAACTCTGCTAATGTCTTAATCAATGTTTATGAAATAAATTCTAATACTAATAAAGGAAAGGAAATGGAGAAGCTGCGGACGCTGAACAGCTACCTTGAAATCTCGTAAATCTGCTGAATACGAAACGAAGACAACTACTGCTCCGAACCGGAACCTGGATCTGTGCACAGAGGCACATGGGGTAATGATGAGTACGCCAACTCAGTAGTAATGAAAATAAATCACAGTCTGAGAATTATAAAACACACAGTACAGATACACCAATACACAAAAGCCAGTAAAACATCACGTCTCCAAAAGTATACAACAAATACATAAGTTTGAAAACCAATTGCTAGAAAATCCTTTGAAACAAGTATAATATCAATATATCTCAGTAAAATCCTCAATAAGAACCAGTTTGAAAAAAAGTGGTTAATAGTTCTAAAACTCAGTAAAATCATTTTCATAAAACTGCCCATCGGGCCGAAATCATTTCTCGTAACAATTGCCCATCAGGCATCCTCACAATCACTCTGTATCAGCCCATCAGGCAATAATCATCACTCAGTATCAGCCTCGCGGGCAATATCACTAATTAGGTACCCGCGCTCACTAGGGGTGTGTACAGACTCCGGAGGGGCTCCTACAGCCCAAGAGCTATAACAAGCCACATCATGGCATAAATCACTCACAACATAGGCCTGAAAGCCTCCCTCATATCCTCAATACATAGGCCTGAAAGCCTCACTCAGTCAGACACTCTCAATTTTCCCTTCAGGCCATAAACATACCGGGTTCTCGACCTAAAATAGTGTTTCAATTATCAATAAGTAGTATCAAAATACTCCGAGTGTCAAAACAATTTACAAGGCAAAGACTGAGTGTAAAAATCATAACATATCAGTGAGGAAAATATAGTAAACACAACCCCCAAGGGGAAACAGATCGGCACTAGGCCCCAAACATGGCTTACAGCCCAAGTTATAACAAAATACATATCAATACTTATTAAGCATAGACTTAAAAATCGATTTCGCAACTCAATTGTTGCCTAAAAAGGAATGCATTTCCAAAGTTCCAATCTTTGTATGCCAAAACCCATGAAAGGATGTAAAGTTCGGGATTTCATACCCTCAGAACAAGATTTAAAGACATTACTTACCTCAAACTAGCCCGAAACGACTTCGCAATGCATTTGCCTTTCAAATCAACTTTCGGATTTTCCAAATCTACCAAGTTCAGATTTTTATCATCAAATTATGCTCAAGGAGTAAATTCCAATTGAAAAATATCGAATTTAGCTCAAAAATCTGAATTCAGTCAAAACCCGACCTCCAGGCCTGCGCCCCAAACTCATAAATTTTTATACCAAAATGTTCTTTGTCCTCTCACGAGTCAGTACATATAAAGAACACCAAAATCAGAGTTCGTTTGACCCCTCAAATCGACCCCTAAAGGTCTCATAATCTCAAGCCCTAAACCCAACTTTTTCTACTGATTACCAAGAATTTAATACTCAGATTATGTTCTATAATCACCCATAAACGGGTTTTAAGGTCCAAAATACTTACCTCTATGAATACCGCTGATTTCCCTCTTCGAAAATCGCCTCAAGAGCTCTCTGTTCGTACACAAATGGTGTAAAAAGGGTTTAGGTCGCGGAAGGGTTTATTTAATAATGCCCAGTTATTCTTCAGTGCGATCACGGCCCCCTTCCCGCGTTCGCGAAGCAAAAAATCCTCAGGCCTCAAAATTACCCTACGCGAACTCACTTACCTCGGCGCGAACGTGATGCCCAGGTTGGCCAACCCTCCGCGAACGCAGTCAAGCACCCCGCGAACGCACAGGCCAAACGGACCTGGGTCCCTCAGCTGCCCACTATTCTCCGCGAACGCACCCCTCAGCCCGCGTTCGCGATGGCTACCCCTCATTACTCTCACGTTCGCACCTCCTGGACCACGAACGCATAGCAGAAAAATCTCAGCTCCCCAAATTCCCCTATGCGAACGCGGGCTCCTCTCCGCGAACGCATAGGGTAAATATCCTCAGTAGAAACACCAGAAAACAACATCTTCTTTAAGTCCAAATGAGTCCGTTAACCACCCGAACTCAATCCCGAGCCCCTCGGGACCCCAACCAAACATACTAATACGTCACATATGATCATTCAAACTTATTTGCACTCTCAAAACACTAAATATAACCTCAAAACACCAAAATCACATCGGATTCAAGCCTAAGAACTTTGATATTTCTAAAATCCACCAACGATGCCGAGACTATCCAAAACAACTCCGATTAACATGAAATTTTGCCGACATATCCAAAATGACATTACGAACCTGTTCCAACTTCCGGAATTCCATTCCGACCCCGATAGCCTATTTTCCACTGCCAACCAGAAATCGCCAAAAACTACCTTTCGCCAATTCAAGCCTAATGCTACACCGGACATCACAAAAATATTCCTAACACACTCCTAAGTCTCAAATCATTTAACGAAGCTATTCGAGCCATAAAATCCACATTCTGAGGTCATTTACCAATAAGTCAACTCTCAGTTGATTTTTCCAACTTTAAGGTTATTTTTAAAGACTAAGTGACTAAACTCTCACTACGACCATTCCGATTTCAAGCATACCAACTCTAACACATCAATAACAGTATAACAAACTTATGACAAGTCAATAACAGTAATTATAATACAGGTTCTACATAACAACAGACCGGGTCGTTACACGGACGACCTTTAGAGGAAAGTACATGCTAAGGAGTATTCGGTCATCGATCAAATGAACAAGACGCCAGCACAAATATCCATCCTCTCTTTGCTGCAGAATTCCGAGATGCACCGAAGTGCCCCGTTGAAGGTGTTGAGTGAAGCGTATGTACCAAACAACATCACTAGTGGGGAAATGGCCAATATGGTGGGCCAGGTGTTGGAAAGTCACAAAATCACCTTCCATGAGGACGAGTTACAACCTGAAGGATTGGGGCACAGAAAAGTACTGCACGTCACCGTGCAATGCGAAGATTATTTCATCACTAGAATCTTGATCGATGGAGGATCCAGTATTAACATTTGCCCGTTGATAACGCTCAAGAAATTAGGTAAAGGTCTGCATGAGATAAAGGATAGAGAAATCAATGTGAAAGCTTTTGATGGATCTCAAAGGTCTACCATTGGTGAGATAAGCCTATGCCTGCAAATGGGACCAACTTGGTTCGAGGTTGACTTCCAAGTGATAGATGTGCCAGCGTTCTACAATCTGTTATTGGGACAACCATGGATCCATGTTGCTGGGGCCGTAGCACCAATGCTACATCAAGAAGTAAAGTTCGAGTGGAACCACCAAGAGGTGATTATTCATGGTGACGCTAGCAACCCTATTTACAATCGCCACACTATTCTGGTGATTGGAGGAAGAAGAAAGTTGGGTGGAGAAACTTACCACCACATTGAACGAGTCAATGCCATCTACAAGGACAAATGGTGGGATAGCAAAATCGAGAGTATACTAAACTGGAATGGGTACGAGCCTGGCAAAGGGCTCGACAAGAACCTTCAAGGAATCTCCAAGCCTATCAAGATCAAAAGCCATGGAACCACTTTCGGCTTGGGATACGACTATACTTGGAAAGAGTACAACGAATGGTCGCCACCTTGGCGCGGTCCTTACTCCCCATTGGAGCAGCCGATACCGATCTAGAGCTGACCTTTTAGTAGGCCGACGTTATTTACGGGTCAGACGAAGAAGAAGCACTTGCAGCAATAAGGAACTTGTTTTTGGAAGACAATGATATGGATTGCTGTGTTATTCTCGAGGAGGAGGGGGAGGAAGGCCCTTCCATACATGCTGTGAGCAGAGGGACATACCTAAAAAATTGGACCATCAGGACAACCAAAGCCCGACGAGCCTCGGGGTAGCAAGGCTAAACCAAGGATTACTTACGCCAACATTGTACCTGTGCCGAAGAAGGACGGTAAGGTCAGAGTCTGTGTTGACTACCGGGATCTCAACCGGGCCAGTCTAAAGGATGACTTCCCTTTACAAAATATACACATCTTGATTGACAGTTGCGCCAAGCATGAGCTACAATCATTCGTGGATTGCTTCGCTGGTTACCATCAAATCTGGATGGATGAGTAAGAAGCTCAGAAGACAACTTTCATTACGCCGTGGGGAGTATACTATTACAAGATTATGTCATTCGGCCTAAAGAATTCAGGGGCCACTTACATGAGGGCTATGACCACCATCTTCCACGACATGATTCACAAGGAGATCGAGGTATACGTGGATGATGTTATCATCAAGTCCAAGAAGGCCACTGGCCACATAGAAGATTTGAGGAAATTCTTCAATAGGTTGAGGAAATACAATCTGAAACTGAACCCCGCGAAATGTGCATCCAGGGTTCCTGCTGGGAAGTTGTTGAGATTTATTGTGAGCCGCCGGGGGATAGAATTGGATCCGTCCAAGGTCAAAGCCATTCAAGAACCACCACCAAGGAACAAGAAAAGATGTGATGAGCTTCTTGGGAAGGCTTAACTACATCAGCCGATTCGTAGCATAGTCTACAGTTATATGTGAGCCTATCTTCAAAATTCTATAGAAGGACGCCGCAACCAAGTGGACCGATGATTTCCAAAAGACCTTTGACAGAATCAAGGAATATTTGTCAACACCGCCAGTCTTGGTACCCCCTTGATCCAAGTAAACCTCTGTTACTCTACCTTACCGTGTTATATGGAGCTTTCGGCTGCGTTCTGGGGAAGCACGACGAAACATGAAGGAAGGAACAAGCTATATACTATCTCTACAAGAAGTTCACTCTGTATGAGGCTCGGTATTCTCTTTTGGAATGAACATGTTGTGCTTTGACTTGGGTCGCTCAAAAGTTGAGGCACTACTTCTGTGCCTACACAACATATCTCATATCAACGGTGGATCCATCAAAGTACATCTTCCAGAAGCCCATGCCCACTGGTAAGCTGGCCAAGTAGCAAATCCTACTGAGCGAGTTCAACATTGTTTATGTAACTTAGAAAGCAGTCAAGGGACAGGCATTGGCAGACCACCTCGCTGGAGAATACGAACCCCTAAAAATGTATTTCCCCGATGAGGAGGTATCATTCATAGGAGAAGACATTGCAGAATCCTATGATGGTTGGAGGATGTTGTTTGATGGAGAAGTAAACTTCAAAGGAGTTGGCATTGGAGCAGTCCTAGTATCAGAAACTGGTCAGCATTATCCAGTATCAGCCAAACTCAAATTCCCTTGCACCAACAATATGACAGAGTATGAGGCCTGCATCTTAGGGATCAACATGGCCATTAACATGAACGTCCATGAGTTGGTAGTGATCGGTGATTCAGACTTACTGGTACATCAGGTACAAGGAGAGTGGGCAACCAAGAATTCCAAGATACTGTCGTGTCTGCATCACGTGCAAGAATTGAGAAAGAGGTTCACGAAGATAGAATTCCGGCACGTCCCCAGAATCTAGAATGAGTTCGCCGATGCATTGGCTACTTTGTCCTCAATGATTCAGCATGCAGACAAAATTTTTATTGATCCCATCCCAGTGAAAATCCATAATCAGCCAGCTTACTGTGCCCACGTCGAAGAAGAAGCAGACGGAAATCCTTGGTTTCATGACATCAAGGAATATTTGGCAGAAGGTGATCACCTAGAGCTTGCGAATCCCACTCAGAAACGCACACTTCGAAGACTATCCAACCATTTCTTTCACAGCAGAGGAATCCTGTATAGGAGACTCCCGATTTGGGGCTATTAAGGTGTGTTGACACAAAAGAAGCATCAAAACTGCTAGGGGAAATTCATGCTGGGACCTGCGGCCCACATATGAACGGTTTTGTTCTGGCAAAGAAGATACTCCGAGCTAGTTACTTTTGGATGACTATGGAAACGAACTGCATCCAGTATGTACGGAAATGCCACCACTGTCAGATACATGGAGATATGATAAAGGTACCTCCAAATGAGCTCAATGCAACAAGCTCACCATGGTCGTTCACCGCCTGGGGCATGGACGTTATTGGACCAATCGAGCATGCCGCCTCCGATGGACATAGGTTCATTCTGGTAGCCATTGATTACTTCACTAAATGGGTCGAGGCAGCCTCTTACAAAGCAGTTACTAAGAAAGTCGTGGCCGACTTTGTCCGCGACCGCATTGTTTGTAGTTTCAGAGTTCTAGAGTCGATCATCATCGACAATGGTTCTAATCTCAATAGTGACTTGATGAAAGCCATGTGTGAAACTTTCAAGATCGAACACTAGAAT
This sequence comes from Nicotiana undulata, assembly GCA_005239495.1. Classification (NCBI taxonomy): domain Eukaryota; kingdom Viridiplantae; phylum Streptophyta; class Magnoliopsida; order Solanales; family Solanaceae; genus Nicotiana; species Nicotiana undulata. The sequence goes on from ML269150.1 coordinate 29,386, forward strand.
TCCACAACATACAGACCTCAAATGAATAGGGATGTAGAAGCCGCCAACAAAAACATCAAGAAGATACTACAGAAGATGATAGAAAAGTACAAGCAGTGGCATGAGAAGTTATCATTTGCCCTATTGGGATACCGCACCACAGTCCACACATCAACAGGGGAAACTCCCTATATTCTAGTTTATGGTACAAAAGCTATTATTCCTGCCGAAGTTGAGATTCAATCTCTAAGAATTATGCAAGAAGCTGAGCTCAGCGACGCAGAATGGGCAAGCCAAGCCAAGGCAGTTCACACCAGGGTAGCTGGTGTTAAAGAAAATCTCCCCACATCAAGATGAAGCCAAAGGGAAGTTCTCTCCCAATTGGCAAGGCCCTTACATGGTTCGCCGACTGCTGACAGGAGGATCACTTAAACTTGCAGAAATGGACGGAGAGGTTTGGCTGAAACAATTCAATTCAGATGCAGTCAAGCGTTATTATGTGTAATCCTTTATGCTTATATCAATGTTGTAAATTGAACTACGCCTGACCTGATTCCGTTTAAGAGGGGATACGTAGGCATACCTCTGGGTTCGGTCATAATTCAATAAAAATTTCATTTTTCACCGCAATTGGAAACTGGGGCAGAATTTTGTGGAGGACCCTCAAAATTCTGAAGCAAGTTAAGTCGATCTCCGCACGATCAACAGTCAGAAGCATTCATTCATCAAACTCGGATATAATTTTTAGGAGGACCCTCAAAATTCCGTAGCAGGAAGGGTTGCAATGTCTCGAACCGTGTCACGGTCGTTGGTTCATCTAAAACTATTTCAGATTATATGTTGATGTTATACTTTTAAAAGGTCATGCATACTTATTCTTGAAACAACTTGTTTAGCAAACGCTACCCCAATGATACAAATAGTATAAGCAGATCAAGCCGAACGAGTCAAGCAAAGCCAGCGGGGATACGAACTAACCTTCCCCCTTTACAAAACTCACGATTTTTCTATGGATGCAGGCACAAAAACAAACACGTAGAGAAGTCTCAAATTTTATCACAATCGCAAAGGCCAAAGTTTGATGTCCACAAAAAAAAGGACAAGCATGTTCAAGATCGCAACCCTCAAAACCATCACACTTTTCGTCATTCATTATCAATAATTCCCCGCAGTCACAATATCCGCAATAATCACAATGTTGCAATCTGCTATCAGCTAAGAATTCCTACTATCATTTATTGTCTGATAAGGCTACCTTTCTGCCTTCCGAGACTAAACGCTGTCCCCATCTGCATTGCATAAGTCTACCTTTCTGCCTTCCGAGACTAAACGTTGTCTCCATCTACATTGCATAAGGCTACCATTCTGCCTTCCAACTTGCATAAGGCTACCATTTTGCATTCCAACTTGCATAAGGCTACATTCTGCCTTCCGAGGTTAAACGATGTATCCACCTGCATTGCATAAGGCTACCATTTTGCCTTCCAACTTGCATAAGGCTACCATTCTGCCTTCCGAGGTTAAGCGATGTATCCACCTGCATTGCATAAGGCTACCATTTTGCCTTCCAACTTGCATAAGGCTACCATTCTGCCTTCCGAGGTTAAGCTCTACCTCTATTTGCATTCGCATCTTTGCATAAGGCTACCATTCTGCCTTCCGAGGTTAAGCTCTACCTCCGTGTGCATTCACATCTTCGCATAAGGCTACCATTTTGCCTTCTGAGACTAAGCATTGTCTCCATCTACAACATCTTTGCGTAAGGCTACTGTTCTGCCTTCCGAGACTAAGCATTGTCCCCATCTGCATAAGGCTACTTTTTCTGCCTTTCGAGGCTAAGCTCTGCCTCCAATTACTTTCCGCAAGCACTGCCTCAAGAACTATATACTTTGCTTCCCTTTCGGGCTAAGCTCCGCCCCCTTTAATTCACAAGTACTATGCTCTGTCTTGTTAGCATCATACTATTGCATTTTCATGGGCTGAAATATCGCCAACCTATCCAAAGGCGTCATCGTTCGGAGGCACCACCTTCATAGCCCGAGAACACCATGTCATGGCCTGAGGATCTCTTTAATCATTTTGCATATCATTATTCAAAGGCATCATGGTTCGGAGGCACCATCCTCATGGCCCGAGAACGTCATTTCATGGCCTGCGAATCCTGCATCAAGCAATTCATGGCCCAGGACGTCATGGTCTGAGGACGTCATCCTTAACCGTCCGAAGACATCATTTATGGTCCGACGGTAACTTGCATCATGTTTAAATTACGCACAATAAATGCTTGTATTGTTCATTTTCAGGTAATCCGGCAAGCAACAACCATCCTGGCAGGAGAGGTCCCGCTCCAGTTCTCCTAACCATCCCCGCAAAATGCTTGTTCACCTAACCCTATATGTTGCGTCCGTCCTTGTAAAACTTCATCGGTATACTTCGCCGGTGACTCAAAAACCAGGGATATGTAGGCAGCTCAAAAACCAGAGTGCGGCCCAAATTCCCTCAAACCAGTTCACTAGGTCAAAATTGGCCATCATATCCTTACCCGACAACTCTTTCATCCTTCCCGGGTAAAGAGGGGCAGCTGTTGATACCTAATTATTTCTCAAACTATTTTAAAATTTTCATATATACCTTCAAAATAATTTTTTATAATAACTTGTATTTTTCCATAATTTTTCCATATTTTTATCAATTTATTGAAATTTATCCAGTACTTTTATATCCAATAATTAATCATAAATTGCATTACAAATAGTTTCAAAATATTTCTTGGTTTAATATATTATTTTTTATCCTATTATAATTTAATTATTTTACAAATTAGCCAAATTGGCATTATTTGGCTATAATTGCAATGACTTTGCAATTATAGCCTGATTACATATTTTATGTTATTTCTACTAATTAATTATTTTAATTTCATCTACTAGGCATCAATTTCATTTTTCTATAACTATTAACCATTTCTTATTAATTATTTACCTATTTTAAATTTGCATTTAACTAATAGCCATTTTGAATTTTCAATTGTAGCCTAATTAAACCCAATACCCCAATTAAATCAACCCAATTACCCGGCCCAAACCTGAATTTCTACCCAGCTCAGACCCAAATTTCTACCCGGCCCAACCCTTCGATCAATCTGAGCTGTTATCAATTTGAATCAACGGCCCAAATTAATATTTAGACCTGATGACCTACCCCTTTTCCCCTCATTTCACGTCCCTTACATTATCTCTCTATCTCTCTGATTCTCTCTAGAGACTTCCAGTCTCTTCTTCTCTGATGAAGATGGTTCGTCTCCTCTGGCTACTTCCCTAGCCGAAAACTATGGTCTCTCATCCTCTCTTGGTTACCGCTTCACCCGGCGCCGGTCTAGTGACACCTTGAGGCCCTCAGATGAACCTGCAGCATTTCAACTATCTCCATGGGCTCTCATGCCATTTCCGGCCACGTCCGGCCGTCTGAGTAAGATCTATGACTCCCCCGGCTAAGTCCATTTAAAACTTTAAGGTTTTCTCCTTTTTCTCTTTGGGTTCTTTGAAACCCTAAAACTTAAAGTCTTCCAATTTTTTTAGATCTGTTACAGATCTATGCATATTTTGAGTTGTCTTGATATTTTCTTCAAGAATTTTTCACTTTCCCTAAAAACGATCTTCCATCTTCTAACTAGGGTTTCTAAAACCTTTCTTCAAAAAAATGATTTCTCAAGTTTAAACGTTATTCTGTGATTCCTATCATGTGTTTAAACGACTTTTGTTAAAACCGCTTTAAATCAAATTTATTATGCTAAAACCTTAGTTTTAACGTTGTATTATAACCCTTAGTCTGTCTTTATCGATTTGTTCTTCTGATTCGTATGTGTATTTGTTTCTCATGAGTATGTTTCTGATTTTTCTGTGATCTTATTAACCTACTATGCTTATTAGGGTTTATGATTTACGCCTCTTCTTGCATGTATTATATTATTTCGTTTATCTATAGTATTTTCCTTTGATTATTACTTTTGGACCCTTGATTTCCAGTGATTGATACCTTTACTGATTTCCTAGGGCAATATTCTTCACTAATTTCCTGCTTTATTGTGTGGTTGACTACACCGTTCACCGATTCTCAACATTTGTTTCATTAATTAGGACTCTATGAACCTAGCCTAATTACCAGCTCTATACTTACACTATTTTGAAGTATTTCCTTATTTGTTATGTTCCAATCATATGTTGATTTGCTTCCTTATTGGTTACCTGTTCTTACCCTTTGAAAGTTAACTCTTTAATTGGAGGAGGTACCTAAACTGATTGATTCAAATTCCTTTAATTGCTGCCTGACTTTGATCTGCACCTTATTTACTATTGTTTTAAAAGCTATATATACCCCGGCCTCTTATTTTTGAAAAGAGACTGTTCTGAACTCTCTCTCACAACTAAATTTTCTCCCTCTCTCTCTCTCTCTCTCTCTCTCTCTCTCTCTCTCTCTCTTTTGTGCTACTTATTACTGGTTTGAATTAGCCGGCTACAAGCCAAGGCTAATTATTGGGTCTCTCTTACTTCTGCTTTGGTATTACTATTTCTCATACACTGGTATGTCCTAATTTCAGTTTAAGTTTGAAAAGCAATATATTTCTTTGGTACTTCAATTCATCTTGCTCCCAATGTATTTTTACTTATGGTTTTTGTTCAACCTACAATTAGCATGTCTACTCTACTCCTCTACTACCATGATTCTCAATGTGCCCTTTCCTTTAGACTCAGCATGTTTATGAAGTATTGTCTCCCTTAATATACCTCAATGTGATTCTGTCCCACTTATGATTCCTGGCCTACAACAATATATGATATATGTTACTTAGTTCCTTTGTAATCCTGAAGTACATGTTGTACCTAGAACCCCTCAGTATCTCTCTAATCTTGAGTTTATGTGTAACTCTGCCTATTGTGTTCCTATCCCTATGTGCTTCACACCTATCCCCAGTCCCTCATCCTCTGCTTGTGATTGCTGAACTTGTCCTAGTTCCTGTTTCTTGTTCTACGTGTGCTCTGTTGGTATGTTGTCTATGCTGATTGCCTTACCTTTTTTTAAAACTATTCCCCCTAAACCTCTCTCTTTTCTCTCAAAACTATTTTTACTCAAACTTTCTCAAACATCCTGCACTTTTACTATATTCTTAGACCCCTTAAGATCTGCCCCTCTTGTGTGAGCATTGCCTTGGGACCCTTGAGCTCCCTCTGAACTTTGACACACAAAGAGTTGGCTCTTCCACACTGCACTTACTCCATCTTGGCTCTGAGATCTGGGTGTGAGCACTGCCCGGGATCCTCTGAGATCCTTAGGGAACTCTGACACACCCGGAACAGGAAAGGTTATGAAATAACAGTACATGGCATTGAGGACCTGGATACTTGGGCCTACTATGGAAGGCTCCCTATAGTTAACATCTTATTTTCCTATTTTAATTATGTAATTCATATTCAAAGGCTTGTAATAATTTGTAAATACTATTCTGGGACTGGATAGTGAAAATGGGTGGGGTATTCATGCCATAGTATAGTATGGGTAGATATCATGTTTCTTTAGGCTTATTTTTCCTATGTGCGCACTAGTAACCATGTTTAGGGGTAAAGCATGCCATACATTTGTCACTTATGTTGATACATCTGCTTTCCTTTCAGAATGACATCCTCACTTAGAAAATCATGTTCATAGGATCAGTAATAACAATAAAAACTGCTATCATGTGATTCTAAGAATGTAATTTAAATCCTGCCTTAAAATGAATGTGTTAACAAATCTGCACTCACGCTTTGCCATGCTATATACGTAGAGATCATGTTATAGGTAAACAACTATTAAAACCTGTCACTTATGTTGTTCCTGAAGCTGTGCAATAACGTAATAATCCTGTAGTACACCTAAAAATCCTGATTAGGGTAATAATCCGCTACTAAATCAGTCATCCTCATACTTGCTGCATCTTCTAAACGTATGTTCAAAATACTTTAATTTTATGCACTTAGAAGATCATGCCTAGGAAATTCTGCATATAATCATTCTGCATTTCTGTCTACGCATATTAGATATCATGTTCATAAGATCATACTTAGCTTAAACACAAAATCCCATGTTCTAAATAAACTGTCAATTAATACTTTGCGCACATTTAGAATCACATGCTATTAGGATTAATAATCTAGAATCCTTAGCAAACCTGTACAACTGTTGCATGTTATTTTTCACCTAGGCAAGCCTTAGAATAATCAATTACAAGAAGAAAAAAACCAGATCTGTCTTTGTGATCATGTTTAACTACCAGCATGCTAAAACCGGTAGGCGAATTAATTAGGACCCTTTTCTGAGTAATAAGACATGTCTACATATCTGTTTATATTCTAAACTCACTTAGACACTATATCTTAGGATTCTGAACTTAAATACTACCCTTAACTGTGATTGAGTCGTGTTGTCTAATTGCTTTACTTGTGGAGGTAAATTTGAGCCTCTTACATGAACCTATGTGTTCCCATTTACTGCAGTCCTATGTGTTCTTTATTTGTCACCTTAGAATCTTACCTTTCAAACCTGAGGGTCAACCTAGTACCTCCCTTTTATGATAGTAGTCCCAACCTCCTCCAGGACTAATAGGAAGGGGCGGGTAATAGCACGCAATAGAGTTTATGACCAACACATGCCTTAGTTACCTTTGCGGGATGGGAAAGGGTAGAATATGGACATGATGACCGATGAGCTAATACCACGTGTAGCCCCTCTTTGAGGAGTGTCATACCGTGTATTGCATTGATGTGATCCATATTATCATTAAACTAGGATATCCTTTACTTTAAATGTTTAGATTGAAACTATTTTTCAAAACTTAGCCTCTCTATAACGTTTTTCAAACACCTTGTATGCTTAAGGACTTAAACCCCCTCTTATTTGAGCCTTTATTTGTTTGTTTGCTAAATCGTACAAATTGACAAAAGCTATTTGACTGGGAACCACACTTGTGGATCCTGAGGGGTGCCTAACACCTTCCCCTTGGGATAATTTCAAGTCCTTACCCTACCTCTGGTTAACAACGTAGTTGTAAATGAACCCCTAAGGTGCCCTAACGCACCTCAAAAATCGTTAGGTGGCAACTCTTCAAAAATGCAAACCCCATTTCCCAAAAGGAAAGAGTTGCCTCAACCCAAAAATGTCATAAACCCGATCCCCGCGAGGAAAAAGGGGGTGCGACGCCTTCCAGCGCATAGATTTGACCCCCAGCTCGAGACTTTCCCGGTGAGCTGCCCTTTTGAGCCTTTCTATAGCAGCGAGAGTCTCTCTTATGCTTTATTTCCTGTTTATTTCCTTTCAGACGGTAGACTAGTATTCTTTTGTATATTGTACTAGATTTCCCATATACTTGTGACACCAGGTCTTGGCACACACACTAGTAGACTTATGATTTTTGGTATTGTATACACGATTTTAGCTTGTATCCATTGCTTCTGCTTAGTTTTGTTTCATGGTTAAATTTCTAAATCTTTTAACAAATGAAGCATTTGTATCCACTTAGTAATTTACTTAAATGGGAAATCACTATTTGGTCAGTGTTGGATTTCCTAGCAATGTTGTTGGGCGCCATCACGGCCTATAGTGAAATTGGGTCGTGACAACATGCTATTAGACCACTAGGTTCACGTAGGTCTCACAAGTTATAGGCAGACCTGGTAGAGTCTTGCGGATCGGTACAGAGACTTCTGTACTTATCTTCGAGAGGCTATAGGGTGTTAGAAAACTACTCTTTATTCATTTCCTAACGTGTTGTTGATGGTATACTAAGTTTCTTCTCTTATTCTCTCACAGATTATTAGAACGCACGTGGCAGATGTTCCGGATTTAGGAGGAGCTGCTCCCCCCGTTGCTAGAGGAAGAGGCTAGGGGAGGGCACCGACCCGAGGTTGGGGACGAGGACGTCTCAGAGTTTCCTCAATTGCACCACTAGCGGATCAAGTGGACGATCTAATTATTGAGGAGTAGGGCGAGGTGCCAGATGGTACGGACCCGGGCTTCTAGGAGGTCATGGGTCGTATGTTGTTGTTCATGGATTATATGACCAAGGCTAGTTTATCTCCAGCAGACCCAGCCACATCTCAGGCGAGGGGGAGCACAGACCCCTACTACTCAAGCTCCTGGGCATGCAGCGACAGTATATCGGACCCCGGGTACACTACTCGTGGCCGGAGCCCCGCTAGTTGCAGCAACTTACCTGAGCCTACACCAGTTGCGGTCGAGCCGCAGAAGCTTGTGGACAGATGGACTAGGTTACACCCTCCTGTCGTCGGAGGTAAGCAACATAAGGACCCCCAGGACTTCATTGATAGGTGCAGGGACAGACTGCACAACATGAGGATATTGAGTCACATGGGGTGGATTTCACTACTTTCCAGTTGGAGGGCAGGGCCCGTAGATTGTGGCAGTATTATCTCTTTGGCGGACCAGTGGGTTCTTCTCCCATAACTTGGGACCAGTTTACACGGATTTTCTTGGATAGGTATATTCCACCCTCCCAGAGGGAAGAGTTGCGGTGTTAGTTTGAGCAGCTCGAGCAGGGTCAGATGTCTCTGACTGACTATGAGGCGATATTTTCTGAGTTGTCTCGCCATGCCCTTATGATACTTCCTACGGACGCAGATAGAGTGCGAAGATTTGTTACGGGGTGGCACCCCGGTATTCGGGATAACATGGATAGAGAGGTTGAGATGGGTACTGATTATCAGCTTGTGGTAGAGATTGCATAGAGGATCGAGGGCTACCGCCAGAGGGGTAGAGAGCAGATGCAGCCGGACAAGAGGACTCAATTCTATGGAGAGTTTAGAGGTGCATCGGCTAAGGGTCCCACACATTCAGCACTGCCACCTCCTCGAGGGGCTCAAGCACGACCCTATTTTAGTGCGATGCCAGAGAGTTCATACTGCCCACCAGCAATTCAGGGTTCTTCTATTAGGTATTCAGGCCATCAGGGTTAGACTTCTAGAAAATCTATGGTACCGAGAGGTTGTTCCGAGTGTGGAGATTTGAGTCACATGAATAGGACATGTCCCAGACTTCGGGGCAAGGAGGTACATCAGGGTCATCAGTCCGGGATTACAGCACCAGCCACCGACCATCCAGAGGTGGGGGACATGCTGGTAGGGGTCGTCCTAGAGGTAAAGGCCCGACATGGGGAGGTAAGCCAGTTATTGCTCAGCAAGATGGAGGCCAGCCAGCCGACGCTCCATCCAGATTGTATGCCTTTCCGTCCAGAACAGATGCAATGGCCTCAGATGCCGTGATTATAGGTATTATCTTCGTCTACGGTAGGGATGCTTCAGTATTATTTGATCTAGGGTCTACCTATTGATGTGTCATATCTGTTTGCTCATTATATTGATATTCCTCGTGAGTCCTTGGGTACTCATGTTTATGTGTCCTTTCATGTGAGGGATTCTGTGATTGTGGATCAGATCTACCGGTCTTGTGTGGTCACATTCTATGGTTACGATATGAGGGCGGATCTTGTGTTACTTGATATGATCGACTTTGAGGTCATCCTAGGCATGGACTGGTTATCTCTCTATAACGCGATTCTTGATTGCCATGCCACGACTGTTACTTTAGCGATGCCAGAGTTGCCGAGATTGGAGTGGAAGGGTTCCTCTGTTAGTAAAATCGTGAAATACATTGAATCGTTACTTGAGTGTAATTCCCCGTGTATCCATACTTGTAGCCATTGATCATTATACTTGATTTCTAGGTTAGTTTACATTTCTGTATTCAGATATAAATATTTTCAAAAACCATTTCCAAGTGTTTGGCATTGCATAACAAGTGATAATTCTCTTACATTCCTAATCGCCTACATATTGTTCTCTGTAGGATTCTACACCGACTCATAGTTGGGTAAATTATATTGCATGAGACCGTGTCCATTTATTTTTTAGTAGTGGATTTGGACGTCATCAAAATTGGTGCCGTTGCCGGGGAACAATTTGTCGTATTAGGTATTTTGAGAAATAAGCGTAAGTGCTTTGGTCCAAACTTGTAAAAATTTGTGTAATTATTTTTCTTACCTTGGTCTATTTTTCTTGTTTGTTTATTGTTTAGTTTCTTACTTTTGAAAAATGGCATCAGATAACAAAAATTGACCGGATGGTAGTTGTTCATACTTTGATGACACTTGTCCTTATTGTGGAGGACCACACTCGTGGAAATATTATTTAAATTCTTCCGGGAGCAGATTGTGCACACGATCTCAAACCCATGAGTGGAGTATTTGTGATAAGTGTGGTCGTCAAAATGGTCATTTGGAGTATTGTGCTTATTTGTCCTTCCCTTCCCCAAGCCCCCGCATTGATGATTCTACTTTTTGTGATGAAATTTATAGGGATATGGAGGTGGAAGATATTGAGCATGGTCAAAATGGAGAGTTCAAGCTCATGTTAGAATGCTTACTTGATGGAGGAAACAAAGAGTAAAATGCCTTGGAAGAGCTTTTGGAAAATAGCCTCCAAAATGATTTGGCGCTTCAAAGGTTGCACTCGCAAATGGGAGAAATGCTTGATGCTTTTGAGGTCCAAAAGCCTTGGAAGTGAATGATAGCCAAGAACCTTCCTTAGGGATTAATACCAAAAATCCTTCTCTTGGACTTGATCAAAACAAAGAAGATTTCTCAAATGATCAAAATGAGAAAATGATGCTTATGTTGGAGGCCATTCTTGAAAATGAGGAGAAGCAAAGCTTGGTACTCGAGGACTTGAAACAATGCTCGACTCAAAAGGATGAGCATATCCGCACTTTGGAAGATCACATGAAAATATTGGTTGAGGCTCGCTATGCCCACCAACTTGAGAGTGTGGAAAGATGTCAAGAAGAGTCCGACTACGAGGAAGAAAGTGAGCTTTACTTCGAGGAAAAAAGAATTGAACATTCGCCAACCGACTCTATGAGTGTTAGTGATGCCAAGAAAAATATGGAATTAGAGTCAACCGGTGTAATTAAAAATATGGTTGAGATTTACCTAGTCCAGGGAAAAAAGGGAATGTTGAAATCTAGAAAGAATTGCAATTTGAAGGCTTGAGGTTAGGGGTGGGCATATTTCGGTCGGAACCGACCGAACCGAATTTTTTTTTATTTCGGTTTTGGTTTAAAATTTTAAAATTTTAGTTTTTCGATTCGTATTTTGGTTATTAATTTATTTAGTTCGGTTAACGGAAAAACCGAATTAGTAGAATATAGTTTCTTTAAGTTATATATTGGCTAAGCCCATAGGTAATAAATTAATACTATTAGGTCCAATCTATCAAAGACTCAACTCAATTAAGTAAGTCCATCAACTTCCCAATCTTAAATACTTTCACTCTATTAAAACTTCCATATCATATATGATAGATACCAGGAGAATTTCACACAGAGTTGTAATTTACACTATTTTTGAATTTTATGATCCATAATAGTGTGCAAAGTTTAGTCTATGTTTCTTATAAACACAATTTTTCAAAGAATTCCGAAGTTTTGGGAAAGCACAACAAATTCGCCGGTCCTATTATTACATAGAAGGAGCACAATATGATAATGTTCAAACCGAAAATCGAACCAAAATTAGAAAAAATGAACTGAATCAAACTTATTTCAAATCGGTTTCGGTTACTACTTTTACAAAACCGAAAATTGAATAACCTAACCGAATTTCTTCAAACCAAACCGAACTGACCGAATGCCCACCCCTACTTGAGGTTGCATTCCAAGCATTTTTCAACATTGGAACTGTTTGGTGATATGAGAATTGAACCATGTGAATACATATGGAAGTGAAAAGAAGAAAAACAAGAGCCGTAGATTTTTCAATTTGCATATTCAAGAAAGCAAAGTGACATTCCTCACATGAAGGTCAGGAAATGCAAAATGAAGAAATTAAAGTTTGGTTTGATCGTCAACTTATCACCCCCCACCCCTCGTCGTCACAAGCTTGATTCCAAGTTAAGTGCCCAATTCATATCGCCCAAGTGGAGAAAAAAGTGGTAAAGTGGATCCGCATTGTGCCACGACGTTAATGCCGGCGCTTGGTGGGAGGAACCCCATCGTTTTCAAAAGATTTAGTCATTTTTTGAAATTTTCTTTTTTGGAATAGCTTAGTATATTATGTTTGACTAATCTGTCAAGTTTCACATTTTTTGGAGTTATTTTGAGTAGGCTGCATGGTCCGGGCAGTCCAAACCAGTAGCTGATGAAAAATTGCAGAAAATTACAGTTAATCGGGATCGCATAAAAAGCCACGCGTTCGCAGAGAACAAAATTTTTCTAACCCTACGTGAACGCGTAAACAGACACGCGGTCACGCCATTTTGGAAAATTTGTTCTCCGCGAACGTAGGAACACTCACATGACCGCGGTTAATATGTAAGTTCCTAATCTTTAAACACTGAAAATAACAAAGAATGCCCGCTTTGTCTGAAAACAAAGAAACAACCTTCTCATACTCTCCAAACCCTTGGAAATCATCTCCAATCATCCTCTTGTTCAATTCCATTGCAAAACGTTCACCCATCACTCCCAATGTATGTGCATTTCTCTCCTATCTCTTGGATTTCTTTTTATTTCTTTTGCTCCTCTGATTGGTGTGAAATGATAAATGGCAGAAACTCTTGAGATTTTAGGGCTTGAGTTTTATTTTCTTTGTCAAATAAAAATGTTGTGTGCTTTGTATGCATGCTTGCTGTGAGATAATGGTTGAGAGTTTGAGTAATTTTCAGTGAATTTGTGGGGTAAAAACCCATGGGTTTATGGTATGAACTTGCTGAGAAAATTGGGGCACACAACCTGTTCGATGGAATTCCCAAACGAAATGTCACAGGGCGAGGAAGAAGACCCTCGCGATCGCGAAGCTTTTTTCCGCGATCGTGTAGGTCTAATTCTGTTGAGAACCAAAATTACACATCGTGATCACGTACATCCTTCTACGATCGCGTAGCTTTATTGCAGTTGTAAACCAAATTGTTCTTTGCGATCGCGTGCCAAGTTTTGCGATCGCGAATCATTGAAGCCCAGGCAGCAAAGCAGTAGCTTCGCCATTTTTTATCCTGAGGCCTTCTGATCTCTTTCTTTGGCCTAAATACCTTCTAATATAATGCTTTAAGTGTCCATACTAGCATTTAACATGTTTATTCATTTTGTAGGTACTTTGAGCTCTAAAATGGATTCAGCAACAAATAAAAATGTTCAAGAATATGTCGAACAAGTTGCCGAAGAGGAGTACTTTGATCGGGACATATTCTCATCACTAAGTTTTTCCTATCGCTACGACAAACAACTGTGTAGAAGTATAATTGAAAAAATAGGCATTCTCTTGAACGACCTTGAAGGTCGATGGCGCGAGTTCCATGGAAGATTAATATCAAGTGGATGGATTTGCTTTACGAAAGAGACAAGAACAACCAATCATGAAGTGATAAGAGAATTTTATGCATATGTTGTATAGAGACCGACTTCATGAATTATTTGGTTGTTACTGTCAGGGGCAAACAAGTCCGCTTTGATCTAGAGCTGATAAATTCACGTTACAATCTTCCCAATGCTGGCAACCAGGTATACATGTATAGGTCTTCCTTGGGCTGTTATTGTGCCTTAAATTTCCTATCCTTGCATATTTTACCTTGTAACGACCCGGCCGGTCGTTTCGAGAGTTATAGCCTCGTTCCCCCATTTCCTACTTCTTTTGTGTTCTTCATCTGAATTTTGTCTTACCAGGTTAGTTGGTTTGGGTCCGGAGTGGTTTTGGAGTAAATTGAGACACTTAGTCTCTTTTATGAGGCTTAAATTGGGAAAGTTGACCAGATGTTGACTTATGTGTAAACGACCTCGGATTAGAATTTTGATGGTTTCATTAGCTCCATTAGTTAATTTTGGACTTAGGAGCGCGTCCAGAATGTGATTTGGAGGTCCCTGGTAGAATAAGGCATGAATTGGGAAAAATTGGAATTTTGGCAATTTTGGCCGGCAGTGCAAATTTCGATATCGGGGTCAAAATGGAATTTCAGAAGTTGTAGTATGTTCATGGTTTCATTTATGACTTGTGTGCAAAATTTGGGGTCATTCGGACGTGATTTGATAGGTTTTGGCGTGGTTTGTGAAATTTTAAAGTTTAGAAGTTCTTAGGCTTGAATCCGAGGGTAATTTGGTATTTTGATGTTGTTTTGAGGAATTTGACGACTCGACTAAGTTTTATTGATGTTATTGGATGTGTTGCGATGTTTGGTTGAGGTCTTGAGGGCCTCAGGTGAGTTTCGGGTGGTTAACTGCTGAATTGTTGGTTGGCAATTCATGGCTGAATTGTTGATATCTAGTATCAGCTATTTCTGGTTTCTTTGTACGCGATCGCGTAGGCTTATTTGGGGGCAAAGGTAAGTTTGTTCTACGCGATTGCAGAGATACGACTACGATCGCGTAAGTGCGTGAAGTTGTGCTGTGATAACCCAAGGGGTCATTTTATGAATTATGACTCCCTTCTAGTCTTAGTATCCATAAAAAGGAAAATTTTAATAACCTCGATTTTCATGCGCAGTTGGGGCGTGAAACCATAAAGCGTTTATGTGAAAATATGAGAAATAGTAATTTCTAGAGTTAAAATTAGATTTTAGTTGGCTTGGGTCAACATTTTCAGTAAACTAACCCGGATCTGTGTTCCGACGATCCCGCGAGGTCCGCGGTAAAATATGGGACTTGGGCGTATGCCCGAAATTGAATTCCGAGGTCCCTAGCTTTAGAAATCAATTTTTTAAGAAAATTGTTTTGCTGGATATTTAATGATATGAAGAAATAAACTAATGTTTGAAACCATTTTTATCGGGCCCGCATTTTGGTTCCGGAGCCCGTATAGGTTTGTAATAGTATTTAAGTACTATCTATGATAATTGGTGAGAAGAGTTGATTTGACGTGAATCGGACGTCTGATTGAGAAATAGTGAAATTTAAGTGTTCTTGAGAAAAATAATGAGTTTTGAGGTTAAATTCATAATTTATGTGATGACCCAAAAGGTCATCCTAAGTAATTCTAGCTAAATCTGTATTCCGAGGACCCGAAAGCCTCCGTTAATCTCACCTCGATATGCGTGCGCAGCCCAGGCGTGTAGCCGGGAAGTCTTTAGGTTGAAATTTGATGAAAAATATAATTTATGATAATTAAATGAATAAAGTTGACTTTGGTCAACATTTTTGGTAAACGGACCCGGACCCGTGATGTGACGGTCCCGCAGGGTCCGTAGGAAAATATGGGACTTGGGCGTATGCCCGGAATCGAATTCCGAGGTCCCAAGCCCGAGAAATAAATTTTTAAAGAAAATTGTTTTCTGAAAATAATAAAGGAATTTGTAAAGGAATAATTATGTGAAAGCCATGTTACCGGGCCCGTATTATGGTTCCGGAGCCCAGAACAGGTTTATTATATGTTAGTTGTCTTATCTATGAAATTTGGTGTAAAACGGACTTGAAATGACGTGATTCGGACTAAAAATGGGAAATTTAGAAGTTTGTGAAGTTTGAGAAAATTCTATGGATTTTGGAGTTTAATTCATTGTTTTTGATGTATTTTGGTGGTTTAATTATTTGCATAAGTCCGTAGGATGTTTATGAGGTTGTGTGTGTAATTGGTTTTGAGCCCCGAGGGCTCGGGTAAGTTTCGGGTAGGCATCGGAGTGCAAAAAGTTAGAAAATATGGTGTAATGTTGCTGGTTTCTGGTGTCTGGTGTTTATTTCTCTGCGATCGCAGCCCTTGCTCCGCGATCGCAGAGGTCTATCCAGGTCCCTTCCACGATCGCATCCCTTCGACCCGCGATCGCATAGTGTGACGTCCCAGTGTTCCACGATCGCAAACCTCTTTGTGCGATCGTATGGGGTCAGCTAAGCTATATTCCGCGATCGCGACTCCTCTTCTGCAATCGCAGTGAGTTAGGGACAGACTCTCCGCGATTGCAGCCCTTTTCTTGTGATCGCGATGAACAAAATCGCCCAGCTAATTCCTTAAGTAAAAAACATAATACTATTACGGGATTATCACGTTTTCACCATCTTCTTCCTATCCAAGACCCCATAGGCGATCCTCAAGCGAGTTTTCTTCCATAGTCACTTGGGTAAGTGATCCTAACTCTAATCTCTACCATTTTCCTAATCAATCACTAGAATCTAGGGCTAAAATCATGAAACCAAGGTAGAAATTAGGGGTTTTTGGGTAGAGTTAGGTTTATGGAATTTTTGGGAATTCAACCTCGTTTTGGGGTCGGATTCTAAAACAAATTATATATTCGGGATCGTGGGGGAATGGGTTATCGATTTTTGGTCCTAACCTTGTGTTTGGACCAAGCGGGCCCGGGGTTGAATTTTAGTATTTTTTGAAGAATAGTAGAAAATGTATAATTAGGCTTCGGAATTGGTTTATTGAGTATTTATTGATGTTAATAAATCTATTATGTCTAGATATTATCGATTCGGAGTTGGATTCGAGAGGAAAGGCAGTGNATTCTTATTATTCTCCGTACAATGAATAATTGGTGAGTTAGAAGTGATACCTTGATATTGTTTCATGACATGAGGAGTTATTGTGTTATTTGTTTCAGTTGAGGCTTTTACTGTTGAAATTGTATTACGGATGCGAGGTTGGTTATAGCTGAGTCCCTTGCCGGGACGATATAATTTTATTGAGTATTTCCATACACTTGAGACTTCTTATTGTTGATTTTCACATTATATTATTGCTTTTATATTATTTATCGCACGAGGGGACATGCCGTGCCTATTGTTTATTATTTATCACACGAGGGGACATGCCGTGTTGATCAGTGATTATTTATTGCACGGGGGGACATTCCGTGCCGAGTGTTACTATATACGCACGAGGGGACATTCCGTGCCGAGTGATTGTGAGGTTATGACGAGGGGACATGCCGTGCCTTTTGCTGTTCATTATCTGTCCTTAGGCGTTAAATTCCGGCTTTTACTTTTTACTCTTTAGTTATTACCCTGTTCTACTGTGCTAGCATTTTTTTGCCCCTTTTACCCCCAGCATGTTCTCCTCGTATCTGTCTTACTTGCTTATTTCCGTCGATATTTTCTTGTTATTATATAGAATTGCACAGGTACATATATTTTTGTCGGTCCTAGCCTCATCACTACTTTGCCGAGGTTAGGCTCGGCACTTACTCAGTACATGGGGTCGGTTGTACTGATGCTACACCTGCACTTCTTTATGTTGTGCAGACTACGCAGCCGGACCCGGTGGTCACTGACGGTCGGAGCATTCCATCAGTTCATACAGGAGACATCGAGGTAGACCCGCAGACGTTCGTGGGCCTTGGCGTCACCTTCTACCCTTCACTTTCAGCTCTGTCTTATCTTATAGTTCAAAGACAGTCATATGTACTTATTTTCAGACCTTTGTTTTTAGTAATCTCTTAGACAGTTCGTGAGTATGTGACACCAGTTCTGGGATTTGTATATGGGTTTTATTTTGAAGTTGCTATATTATTTTTGGTAATTTGTTAACCTTTATATTGCTTACCATCGTGCCTTAGTTACCTTGTTCGTTTAAGTTGTTAATGATTCTATCTAGTTCAAATGTTGGCTTGTCTAGTGAATTCAACGTTAGACGCTGTCATGGCCGAAGGTGGGATTTCGGGTCGTGACAAGTTGGTATCAGAGCCCTAGGTTGCTTGGGTCTCACAACTTACTGACAAACTAGGTAGAGTCTGAGGGATCGGTATGGAGATGTCTGTACTTATCCCCATGAGGCTGCAAAGTTAGGAATAACTTCACATCTTTCATTCTCTGTCGTGCCAGTTGAATTCTGAATACTAATTGAGTCTCTATTTTACTCTCTCGCAGATGGCGAGAATGCGCGCTTCCTCATCGACCGACCAGCAGCCTGATCCTCCTATTCCAGCTCGTACGAGGGGCCGAGGCCAAGGCCGTGCTAGAGGCCGAGGAAGAGCTAGAGCAGCAACTCCAGTAGAGGAACCACATGTAGACTTTGCCGGTGAGGTTGCAACTCAGACAGTCCCAGTTGGACCAGCTCAGGTCCCAGAGGGGTTCATTGCCACCCCAGTGCTTCAGGACGCTCTAGTCCGCTTAGTGGGACTCATGGAGAGTGTGGCTCAGGCCGGTCTTCTTCCTACTGCACCAGCTGGATCTCAGGCTGGGGGAGGGACCCAGACTCCTGCTATTCATACGCCAGAGCAGTTTGCCACTCAGTTCCAGACTCCGGCACCTCAGACGACCGGAGTAGTTCAGTCGGGTAATGTGGCACCAGCAGTCGAGGGAGCAGCCATGTCAGCAGACGCTCTGTGGAGGTTGGATCGGTTCACCAAGTTATTCATTACTACATTTACTGGTGCACCATTAGAGGATCCCCAGGATTATTTAGATAGCTGTTATGAGGTTCTTCGGAACATGGGAATTGTGGAGTCTAATGGAGTTGATTTTGCTACATTTCGTCTTTCTGGCACCGCCAAGACTTGGTGGAGAGATTACTGCTTGACCAGACCAGCTGGGACTGCACCTCTGACTTGGGCTCATTTCTCCGAGTTGTTCTTAGGGAAGTTCCTTCCAGTTACTCAGAGAGAGTATCTTCGGAGGCAGTTTGAGCGTCTATAGCAGGGCTCCATGTCCGTCACTCAGTACGAGACCAGGTTCATTACTCTGGCCAGGCATGCCATTATGATACTTCCCACTGATCGGGAGAGGGTTCGGAGATTTATTGAGGGTCTAGCTCATCCCATCAGACTTCAGATGGCCAGAGAGATGGGTACTGATATCTCCTTTCAGGATGCAGCCCATGTGGCCAGGCACATTGAGATGGTATTATCCCAGAGTGGTGGACAGGGGTCTGACAAGAGACCTCGTCATTTCGGCCGTATCGGTGGTGCCGCATCTGGAGGCAGAGATTCCTTTGGCAGAGGTCATCCCCCTAGGCCTTATCAGTTGGCACTCCAAGTATCTCGCAGTGCTCCTTCAGCTCCCATCAGTGCACCGCCGATTCAGAGCTATAAGGGTGGTCATTCTTGTCGTCAGGGACAGTTCTAGGGTCAGTATTCTCAACATCCAAAGTCTTGCTTCACTTGCGGTGGTATGGGGCATGTTTCCAGGTTTTTCCCCCGAGGTTTTGGTGGTTCTCAGTATCAGGGTTCCCGTGCCATAGTTCCCGCACCAGGTGCACCCTCGCCCCCTCAGCCAGCTAAGGGTAGCCGTGGTGCTAGAGGTGGAGGTCAGACTCATAGAGGTGGAGGGCAGGCCATGAGGGGTAGAGGTTAGCCCATAGTAGGTAGACCCAGAGATGTACAGGTTGGAGGGGCTTAACCTCGGTGTTATGCTTTTCCTGCTCGTCCTGATGCTAAGGCTTCTGATGCAGTTATTACAGGTATGGTTTCAGTTCGCAGCCGAGAGGCTTCGATGTTATTTGATCCGGGTTCTACATTCTCCTATGTGTCTTCATATTTTTCCCCTTATTTGAGTATGCCCCGTGATTCCTTGAGTACTGCTGTACATGTGTCTACACCGGTGGGTGATTCTATAGTGGTAGATCGAGTCTACCGTGCTTGCGGAGTAGTTATTGGTGGTCTGGAGACTCAGGTTGATCTTTTGCTTCTTGATATGGTTGACTTTGATGTTATATTGGGCATGGACTGGTTATCTCCCTATTATGCTATTCTGGACTGTCATGCCAAGATAGTGACCTTAGCCTTGCCAGGAGTACCTTGGTTAGAGTGGAGAGGGACTCCTAGTCATTCTTCTGTTAAAGTTATTTCTTATATGCAGGCTCGGCGCATGGTCGAGAAGGGTTGTTTGGCCTATTTGGCCTATGTTCGTGATTCTAGTGTCGAGGTTCCTTCTGTAGAGTCTGTGCCCGTGGTTTGTGAGTTTCCAGAGGTATTCCCTACTGACCTGTCGGGTATGCCACCCGACAGGGATATTGATTTTTGTATTGAGCTAGCTGAGGGCACTCAGCCCATTTATATTCCCCCGTATCGTATGGCTCCGCCAGCATTGAGGGAATTAAAGGAGCAGTTACATGATTTGTTGGATAAAGGCTTCATCAGGCCTAGTATTTCACCTTGGGGTGCTCCAGTATTGTTCGTGAAGAAGAAAGACGGCTCAATGAGGATGTGTATTGACTACCGGCAGTTGAATAAGGTTACTATCAAGAACAAGTATCCCTTTCCGAGGATTGATGACTTATTTGATCAGCTTCAGGGTGCTACAGTGTTCTCTAAGATAGACTTGAGATCTGGTTATCATCGGCTGAGGATCAGGGCGGCTGATGTGCCCAAGACGGCTTTTCGCACTCGTTATGGATATTATGAGTTTTTGGTCATATCGTTTGGGTTGACTAATGCCCCCGCTGCTTTTATGGAGTTGATGAAACGAGTATTCAGGCCTTATTTGGACACGTTCGTTATTGTTTTCATTGATGATATATTGATACACTCTCGCGGTCGAGAGGAGCATGAGCAGCACCTTAGAGTCGTCCTCCAGACTCTGAGGGATAGTCAGTTGTATGACAAATTTTCTAAGTGTGAGTTCTGGTTGAGTTCGGTGGCATTTCTAGGCCATGTTGTGTCGCCAGAGGGTATTCAGGTGGATCCCAAGAAGATTTCAGCAGTCAGAGATTGGCCTAGACCTACTTCAGCTACAGAGATTCGGAGTTTCTTGGGCTTAACAGGCTATTATCGCCGGTTTGTGGAGGGGTTTTCATCTATAGCAGCCCCTATGACCAAGTTGACGCAGAAGAGTATTCAGTTCAGATGGTCTGAGGAGTGTGAAGCGAGCTTTCATAAGCTCAATACAGCATTGACCACAACACCAGTGTTGGTACTGCCCACAGGTTCAGGTTCTTATATTGTGTATTGTGATGCTTCGAGAGTTGGGC
>ML269152.1:0-42543 GCA_005239495.1 Nicotiana undulata
TATCTTGTAGAACTGTACAGGTAGATTATCGTTGTCAAGTCTAGCCTCGTCACTACTTCGGCTCAGTACTTGGGGTCGGTTGTACTGATGCTACACATGCACTTCTTTATGTTGTGTAGATCCCGCAACTGGACCCAGTGGACACCGTTAGAGAGAGTATCCTTCATTCCACCCCGAAGATTCCGAGGTAGACCCGCAGACGTTTGTGGGCCTTGGCGTCTCCTCTATCCCTATTTTTCCTATCCTGTCTTGTTTATCTCCTAGTTTCTGAGACAGCTCATGTATTATTTTCTTCAGACTTTGTATGTAGCACTCTTATAGACAGTTCGTGAGTTAGTGACTCCAGGTTCTGGGATTGTTGCAATGGATTGTATTCTTTTATTATCACTTAGTCTCGAAATATATCTACTTTTGTTGTCAAAAATTATAAATTGTTTCTAGTTATTTCTGTTAATTCCGTATTAAGATGATAGTGTAATATTACACGTTGGCTTGTCTAGCGGGTTCAACGTTAGACGCAGTCACGGCCTGAAGGTGGGATTTCGGGTCGTGACAAGTTGGGTTTCATCTCTAATCCCGGGGACCTTGGCTTTCCAGATTTTACCATGGCGATCGATCACGTGGGACCCAACATTTTTGTTATTTTGCCTTTGTAGGCCTTTCACTTGCTTTTTCTTTTGGATTTCCAGAGTATCGGGGGCGGGGGAGGGAGTTTTGGCCCCTCAAATTCTGCTACAACGGTTAGTCGCGTGGTACTTAACCTTTCCAACTTTATTTCGCCTTTATTGGCCTTTCATTTGTGACTTTTCTTCCAACTTTAACTTTAGGGAATTTGGAATATTTCCGCTTATCAAACCTTGCCGAGATGGTTAGCCACGTGGGACTCAACCTTTCACTTCACTCGCCTTTATTGGCACTTCAACTTGAATTTCCCTCTCAAGGGTTTTGAGTTCGAAGCATCGGCCGCTATGGCCAGCCGAGATCGACTCGATGCCCATGACGAGGATGGGTGCCTTTTGCATATTAGACCGTGTCAAATGAGAGCCCTGTAAATCATTCTTTCCATCCTTTCTTTGCCTTAGTTTCGAATAGAGTTAGACCGAAAGGGATTCAAAAGAAAAATAAATGAAAGAATGGACAGTGAATTTAAACAAGAGGTGTCCCTTTCGGGGAAAGGAAAGAAGGACTTATCTGGAGTACAAGCGGACTTCAATGAACATGACATGCCTTTTGGACTGGATGCCTGACCCGTGTAAACCGTCCGACTCTCAGAAATTCATCACAACTATTACTTCGAGATTGAGAAACCTTGCCCCGAACTGTTTCCATGTCAGTGACCAATTATCCTCTTTTCGATCAGTGGTGCCCTTTGCGGGTTTTCACCGACTAACCTCTCTCATTTCTCTTCTTATCATCGCCTCACGGTGCCCGTGTGGATTTTCACCGATGAGACTCTCTCATTTTCATTTCTCTTCTTACCGTCGCCTCACGGTGCCCGTGTAGGTTTTCACCGATAAGACTCTCTCATTTCAATTTCTCTCATTTGCTTGTATTAGATCCAAACAACTGTATCCTCCAATTTTGGACATCTTTGCCGATTGATCAGAAGGACTTGAACATGATTTGAGGTAAAAAGAATTTGGACTTAATTACAACTTTGGAACCTTTCAGGTGATACCGTCGCCGAACCATTATAACTTCTGCCCCAGTTTTATTTTGGGGGAATTTGGATTTTTATTTTTGTGTGACTGAACCCCAGGGAGAGGCTGCCTACGTATCCTTTCGGAATCAAGTCAGACGTAGTTCAGGGAAACATTTTGTTTTTGTTTTGGTTTTTGTTTTGATTTTTGTTTTGTTTTTCCTCTGTTTTTGTTTTGTTTTATCTTTCTTTTGCTTTCCTTTTTCTCTTTTTCTTTTCATTTCATTTTTTTTTTGTTGCTCCTTTTTTTCTTTTTCTTTTTATTTTTTTTTCAACAACACTTTCACGTTCCAAAGAGGGTAATCGAAGGAAGTTAACCGGTTCAAAGGGTTGGCAAAAGGGTTAATAATGTTTGGGTAGCGAGAATGAAAGCCTCCGTCATCTCAATCGGAGAACATTTAATACTATATGGAGGATCAGACATAGTACCTTTTGACTGCACCTGCGTTGACAGTTGTTTTTGGGACATTTTCTTCGAGCCCCAAGTACAACGCACTCTTTTGCCAGTACTCTTGTTGCAATGCATGACCTTTCCAATCTGAACCAATTTTCCTTTGGTTGTTCCGATTCAATGTTTTATTTCCTTGACCTAACTTCATTTTCATTCTGATCATTGATTCATTATTTCGGAGTCTGACAGTGTTTTAAGACCTGGGATCTTTTGACTGCATCTGCGTTGACAATTATTTCAGGGACATTTCCTTCGATGTATCCCAAGTATAAACACACTCTTTTGGCAGTACTCTTGCAGTGATGTATGGACATTTTCCTATCTGAACCAATTTTCCTTTGGTTATCCTGATTGTTTTATTTCGTTGATCTAACTTCATTTGCATTCTAACTCTTGATTCATTATTTCAGAGTCTGACAGCGTTTTAAGATCTGGGCATGAAGTCCGCAGGCATGTCATGTTATTGAAATCTGCATTTATACAGAACTGAAAGTAGCATAAGAAAAAAGAGACAAGATTAAGAAAAGAGAAATTTTTGGAAAATAAAATATTAATTCAGTTTGATTTTTGATTATTGAATTTTTTTTTATTTTTTGAATTTTTTTTTGATTGATTTTTTTAAAAAATTTAAAGATAGAAGGGTTTACATCGGAAAGTAAGACAATAAAGTAAAACATCCGGATCACACCCTAAGATAATCCGGACGCATAAAGGATAGCAAGATTGGCTACCGAGACTCCCATCTGATGGGGAAACTTTCAGGCTTGGCAACCGTTTTCTGGTTTTTCTTCTGTCTCGGCAATGGCTGCAATGGCCTTCAGTGCCGGATCAAATTCCTCATCTTTACAAATCATTCCAACTACTGGCCCAGTGTGAGCATACAGGGGGTTATTCATCATATTTGGGTCCTCTTCATCCCCAAGCACTATTGCCTGGACCTCGATGAGGTCTTCCACTACTCTTTTTAAAGTCCAACAATTTTCAGTGTTATGCCCCACTGCTCCAGAGTGGTATTCACATCTAGCATCAGCCCGGTGCGAGGAGGACTCGGGGTTCGGCCGGTTCGGGGCCACTGGTTGTAGCATACCTGTCCTGACCAACTTTTGGAACAAGCTAGAGTATGATTCACCAATATGGGTGAATTGATTCTTTTAGAAAGGCTATCTTGGGCGCGGATTGTATTGGGAAACATTTGATTGAGGATTATATGGAGCTTGGTAAGGATGGGCATTTCTGGGAAGTGGAGCTCGATTTTGGGTATAATTTTGTGGCCCCATGTAAGATTGCACGTTCATCACCGCATAGGGAGGCGGTGCCACGACATATGTTGCATCATCTTGATAGGGATAATAGTGTTGGGGAACTTTAGGAAGCATATATGATTGGTTGAATTCCCTTTGGGCCCCCTTCGAGCTCAAAGTCATCATGGCTCCCTCTTCTATCTCATTTCTATTTAACAAACCCCGTGACCCATTCTGAACGGCCTCTGATGTAGCCTTAAAAGTAGCTTGACTCCAAATTCGGCTCGTTTCTAAACCACTTTCGACCATCTCCCCAATTTTGATAGCTTCAGCAAATGGTCTACCCATAGCAGACATCATGTTTTGGAAGTAGTCTGCCTCTTGGTCCTGTAGGAAGACCGTAACCATTTCTGCTTCATCCATTGGAGGCTTTACCCTGGCAGCTTGCTCATGCCATTTGACAGCATATTCACGAAAGCTTTCCACGGTTTTCTTTTTCAAATTGGACAAAGAATTCCTGTCGGGAGCAATGTCCACATTATATTGGAACTGGCGGACAAAGTCTCGGGCCATATCGTCCCACACATTCCAATGAGTAATTTCTTGACTCATATACCATTCAACAGTGATTTCGGTGAAGCTTTCTCCGAAATAGGCTTCTTTTCCACCAGCATCCCTCAGCTGGTTACAATATCGTTCTAAGTGAGCTATAGGGTCTTCATGCCCGTCATATTTTCCAAACTTTGGCATTTTGAAACCAACCGGCAGGTGAACATGTGGGAACATGCATAAATCGGAGTAGGAGAGACTATTCTGACCACTCAAACCCTGAAAGTTTTTCAAGCTTTGCTCTATGTTTCTCATCCTCCGAGCCATTTCTTCCTGCTCGGGGTTTCTCATTGTTCTTTACTGACCCATAGGAGACTCATATTGCAGGTGTTGTGGGTAAGATTTTGGCCTGGGCACTGTTGGATGTTCCGTAGTGGATATTGGTGGTACATCGAACATTGTTGGCGGTTCTCTTAAATCCGGCGCCTGGGGGTGATCCACAGAAGGCATTCCGGGGCCATTAGACGCATTAGGGGGTGCCCACATGGGATGAGTAGGTTGGGCACAAGGGTGTTGGAAAGCCCATCTGAACCGTGAATTAACTCAAGAAAACCAAGGATAACACTTGGCGGTTCCCTGCCGTTAGACCAGGCGTCCCACATTTCCAACATGCGGCGACGCAACATTCTATTTTCTTCAGCAGTTGCTGATTCCGACTGCGGAATAGCCGATGACGGGCTATCCTTAGGACCGATGATTGGCAGATTACCGACGGAGGCCATCTCTACCGTTGGACCTTGTGAAGGATGGGAAACTGAACTACCAACAAAACCAACCACCAGAACCTGGCTAATTTGCACACCAAACAACCTTGTTAGTTTTGAGACATTTAGCATATAGGAAATCGCATATTGGGATGCAATGCACCTAACAGTTAAATGCTTCTACCATGTGTTTGAACGGTTGCATGTTTCATCCCGACCTTTAAATGTCCCTTTCAAACCTATCCCTCCCTCTTTTTTTTGAATTTTCCATATCTCGATTTCTTTTCCTTTCTCTTTTTGTTATTTTCGCTCTTTATTTTTCTCAGTTATTTTGTCACTCTTTTTTCTTTTCTTTTTCGCTCTATTTTTCACTTTCTTTTCTCAATTTTTTTTTCTTTTTTCGTATTTTTTTTTCACTCAATTTATTTATGTCTATGATCGAATCCTACGTGGATTGCCTACGTATCATGACGCCGCATGAATCAGATCTTGCGTAGTTTGGGAAGATTGGGAATGGAGTAAATAAGCTAACTCTTTTTTTTTTACTTTTATAAAACTCAGACACATATTTTTGAATTTTCTGAAGGAAAGGCTTTAGAAGGAGAGAGAAAAATATTTTTTGGTTCTTTTTTTTTTTTTTATGTTTTGAAAGCAATACTTCTGAAGCAAGAAAATATTTTTTGGACTTTTGACTTTTCCTTCTTTTTTCATCTTTTCTTTTTTTTTTTTTGGATTTTTGGGAAAAAATACTTCAAGATAAAGGAAAATGTATTTTGAATTTGATATATTTTTTTTCTTTTTGAATATATATATATATATATATAAAAACTTCTGAAGAAGAAAATATTTTTGGATTTTTGCCTTCTTTTTTTTTTATTTGTTTTGATTTTTTGATTTTTTTTCTAAAAAAGTTTTTGGGCAAAAGATATCTTCTTCTTTTTTTTATTTTTTTGAGTTAAAGATGCCATTGACATTCCCTATATTCAGAAAAATTAATATCCTCTGCAGTTACAAAATGTGGTTCTTTCCTCATTCCTTGAGAGGAAAGATAAATGACAATAAGCAAATTGTTGGTCTAAACTCATTATATGGGACCTATGGAATGAAATAAGAAGGGAGCAATTTGCTCCACACTTCAACCTTATTGATGGCTTAATGAAAAGTTTCCTCGAAATTGAATAAATTAGAAACTAAATCTTTTAAAACTTCTGAACCTCTCCATCTCCCCTTTCCGATTCTTCCGTTCGTGAACATAGCCTCAAAAGGCATAACGACAGATTGCACCAGCTACTCCATCTATTACTGCTACAAGCTGTATTTTACCACGAATATCCCACATGTAGATGGTCCCCTTTTGTATATTGGGTGCTTGTATAAGGTGAGTTGGGTAGTATTTTGCAAACAAGGTTTTCAGCTTGTTGTCTGAATGAATCAAACCTTTTGTCATTTCCAACAACGCTTCTCCTTTCCATAAGAACATGAGCACCAGCATATTTGTTATCCCAACTAAATAAGTCTAGTACATCATTGGCTCCCAATATGTTTGTGAAGTTTAAGTATGAAATATCATTTGTTTCTCTCAATAGCCATGCAACTCCCATCCTATTACATATCATGCTAATTAAATTTCTATGACATTATTTCTGTAAGGAATGTCCAGAGAAGCTTTTATGTGCCATGATAATTACACAAACCAGATCAAGGAAAAAAAAGAACAAAAAAATTTAAATGAGAGGCTATACAATATGTCAATAATAGGTACTCTGTATATATGTGATCTACTACTGCTGAGGCAGATGTAGTTTCATGCTCCCTCAAGCCATAGTCACTGACCAGTGGAGTGAGCAGAACAGCAACAACAATAAACAGTGGCAAGCCCTGCGAAAACTCGCATTGTGATAATATTTATCTCTTGGATTCACAGCTCCTACATGCTGCAGAACATAAAGCAATTCCTTAACGAATACACAATTTTATTTTTTATTTTTTTTGAGATGAAGATGAAAAGGATTTTTAAAAGATATCCAGCAAGTTCCATAACTAGATTTTACTCCAAATAACAAAGTGTAAGTCAAAAACAGGTAGATAAACCAACATATGATCAACTCCAAGCAATAATCCCCTAAAGGATTATGATTGTCCTATAGGGATTAGGGGCCATATAAAGTGAAAACGAAAACAAAGATATACTTGCTTCGTAACTCATATATTAGGTTTGCTTCCCTAAAAACACATGTAATATAACTCATGGCCTATGAAATTGACATAAAAAATCACATATGAACTTCAATTGGCTGAATTTTGTTTTCCACTCCGTGAAGCATGCCATTGTGCCAATGCTCCTCAGTCAACATGATATAGTTAGTGTGGCTATGGCACAGACTGGTAGGGATGGAGACATGGTTCCATCAATTTTCCATATTATTGCAGAGTATTTTAGTCCCTTTTAAGCAAATCAGAGAAAGTTTATATGGAGTCCTAGCAACATGACACAAGAGACACGCAAGACCTGTTGCTCCAACCACCTGCTTCCAATTTCGGTTGCCTGCGCCAAAAACAGCCCATGCTACTAAACTAGCAGTCAAAACATTAATATATAATCATCTCAAAAGATCTTCAAATTCATAAGAATAGTTTTCTATGGTTGCAGAAGCCTTTAGTATCTGCATTTCCTCCAGCATTACTATTTGATATTGCACAAGCTTCACATGGCTAGAGAAGAAAAATATTTTTTTTTAGATTTTTTTGTTTTTAAATTGTGGAAAATAAAAAGGTAGAAAATATTTTTTGATATTTTGATTTGTCCCTTTTTTTTAATGAAGAAATATATTTTGGGTTCTAATTTTTATCTTTTATTTGTTTGGAATTTCCTAAGAAAATACTCCTAAAGAAGCAATTAAAGAAAGAATATTTTTTTGGATTTTTTTTTTTTTAATATTGGGGGCCGGAACCGATGAGGTTTGCCTACGTATCTCACATCCAGTGAGAATCAGATCCGTGTAGTTCGGTCAGTTTTGACGAAATCGAGAAAACATGACTTTTGAGGACATTCAATTATTTTCTTTCTTTTTATAGACGGAGTTTCATATTTTGAATAACTACCTCGCACTCTTGGTTTTTTTTTTCTTTTTTATTCTAGAAGTCGGTCAACATGCAAGCCGAAACAATGCACATATAGCAGGTAAGATGCATCAGGATGGTCCTTTATTTCGGGTTCATCTGTCCTAGACGGACCCAACCCCTGTGTTGAGTCCCCTAAGTCAAATGCATGTGATGCAAACAACACACTTACTAGGGATCCGTCATTAGGTTATGTCATTCTAAGTTTTGAATCCTTGGGTTTTATTCTAGACCAGGCTTACCCGAGCTGACAGCTCGAGCCGAGATCGGGGCAGCGTACCGGGAATACAGAAGCTTCACCGGCTTTGCAACTTGTCCGTACCTCGTTCTAAAATTTGGATGACTCTAACAGAAAATAAGTCACACGAAGTGCACACTTCCCGGATGATTTAGAAGACTCAGAGAGAAGAAGGGTTTCGACACAGTTTATATGTAATTCAGATAAATATCAAAGCGGTAAATGCGGCAATTAGCACATCAGGTTTAAACACGTAAAATCAGATAATGAAAGCCAAATATAACAGTTTATTCTAAGTTCGAATTCTTGAACCCTGAACCAGAGATTCTGGGTTCGATCCCCAGCAGAGTCGCCAGAGCTGTCACACCTCCTTTTTCACTACCCCGGATTAATGAAGGGTAATAAGGGAGTTTTTACCAATTAAAGTGACATTATTCTGATTTGGGATTTATTTATTATTTCAAAGTCGCCACCCAGATTTTTGACGATGCTCCGGGACACCGTTTTGTTTTGAAAATCCCAAACTGAGGAATTTCGACTCTGATTTTGTTTGTCTGCGACCAGAAATCCGAGTAAGGAATTCTGTTAACCTGGGAGAAGGTGTTAGACATTCCCGAGTTCCGTGGTTCTACCACGGTCGCTTAACTATTATTATTTGGCCTAGATTGTCTGATTGTTCACGTGTTTTAAACCATTGTGCATTTATCCTTTTTAAATTTTTAGCCGCTTTTGACGTTTATGGATTTATCTTGAAAACAAGTCACGAGGACGTGCACTTGTCTGCTTTTGGACATATTACAATTGCGCCACATGAAATGCACCCGCAATTACAACACGTGATTTTAATATATAGTTTCAAGTTGAAGTCGAGGACATGAGTTGTCACACCCGAATGTAGATTACATAGTCAAGGCTATGGTCGTGACGGTTTTAGAATGCCTATTTGAGGCGATGTTCAATTATTCTCTATGTTTTGGAATTTTTATCTAAAAGAGGTATTTTTAGCTTTACGAGGTATGTATATAAATCATTTTTGATATTTTATGGATTTATCTTGGGACAAGTCACGATGGTGTGCACTTGTTATTTTTGGACACATCACAACCGCGTCACATGAAATGCACCCGCGATTGCTACGTGTGATTTTATTATTGCTTGGAGTTAGAGTCGGGGGCATGAGCTGCCACACCGGAGTGTAGATTATATAGTCATGACTATGGTCATGACAGTAAAAATGCTCATTTGAAGAAACTATTACTTTTCATAAGTTCTTTATCTTTTCCTAAGTTACGTGTAGTATTAATCTAAAGTAAAAGAGATATCTTAGGCTACTAAGTATGGAATTGTTCAAGATCTTCACTAAATTTGCTAGTCGAAGAATGAGAGTTTGGGCCATGGCCAAATTTGGCCATATTTTGCAATTAGCAATTCGAGTATTCATTTAAAAACGTATTTATGTCACGCGAACATGTACACAATTAATAACAATTCACTCAAGATTTAAGTGTTCTTCTTCTATTCAGAAACTAATGTTCTGTGTCAGTGCAAACATTAAAATCATCTCCACCAAATGTTCACATCAGATCAGCAGATATCGCACTTTAGATAAAATTTTATCACCTCAATTAATTTGCACTTTTACCTCAACCAGTGACTACCGATACCCGAGGTTAATCGGAGAAGGAAATTTTTAGTCAAATTCGATGCCTCACATGCTAAATCAATGAAGTTAAGCCTATCTTAAAATAATAGCTACTGAATTTCTAAATGTTACTTCGCTGATGCCTTTTCATATGAAGAAGCCATTCTTTTTATTTTCTAAAAAATAAGTTAAATGCAACAACAATGTTCAACGATCTGTTTTTATCAAACAACAGAAAAGGTAACAATATAATGGAAATTGTTAAGTTTGTAACTAAGAAAATATGTCTTCATTTCCATACTTCTTTCTGACAAAAGATATGGAATACTAACTTAAATAGGGCATCAAAACTCGTATTTTATTCTTCAACGTTCAAATAATCGACACCGAAAATCATTTAGCGAATGAATTGCCGAAACAGAAAAATAAAGAAGATTCAAATAAGTAACATAATGAATAATATTGCAATATTCACATCCTCGAAACAGAGTAAAAGGATCTTTCAGCTTAACGAGTTTCAACATCATTGATGCGTTTAAACAACAATTACCATTTTGGAATGAGGTGATACCTATCCCTGTGTAAATTGAAATCTGAGGCACGCCAAATAAAGGCCGAGAAACTAGCATATCCTTAGACAAGATTACTTATATAACCACAAAAGAAGTCATTTTAAAAAAAAAAAGTATACAAACTAACATATTGTTAGCTTCTGAGCTTAGCAAAGAGGGATTTTCAAACTAATTTAACAATTAGACATGCTAGATCTATGGACTCGAACAGAATCGGAACATAAACAAGTAAGATGTTTATTCATGGTTCACTTTAAGGTCGACAAAAATACATAAACGTACCTGCATAACGAAGAACAAACTTCAAAACTTGAATAAAGGGCGGAAAAATCCCACGATGAAACTCAGTTGCAACAGATTAAAATCAACAACAAGAGCAAACGAAGTTACCATAGCTCGAGTAGCACTCGAATTCCCAGAAATTGCAGTAGGAAAACAAACAAAAATGGAGACCAGATTTAAATTCTTCGTTGTTTTTCTTCTTCTTCTTCCTTTTTTAGTTTTTTTTTTTAGAGTTGGGGGGTCGACGTTATGGCATTTTCCGGCCAGATCTGTCGCCGGCCTATTAGCGATGGTACGGGGTGAGGAAAACAAGAAGTGAGGTCGTTTTGGCCATGGTAAGTCGCAGCAATTGGCGATGGCCGCGTAAGGAGGAGTCCGTCGTTTTTGTTCTAAAGAATAAAATGTCAAGGCTGCTTCATTTTTTTTCTTTTGTTCCTGCGGCTGTGTATGTGGATGCTGGCCTTGTTGGCTACTGCTTTTAAGGTCAGCCTTTTGTTTTCCTGTCTGTGTCTGCTTGTGTGGTTGTAGAAGAGAAAAGAAGATGGAGAGGGAGGGGTCTGTTTGGAGAAGATAAGGGAAAGGGGTTGCGCCGCTGCTCCTTTTTGTTGTGAGGGAGGAGTCCTGATCTTTTAGGTCTAGGTTTGTTTTAATAGGGGGAAAACGGGTCGGGCAGGAGGGTCGCGGGTTCAGGACCGTCGGGTTTGGGGCAAAATTTGGGATACTGGGCCACTTATTTTGGCCCAATTTGGACACCCCACTTTTCTCATTCTTTTAGCCACTTTAGGCTCAAATTTTAATTTAAATCCTATTTTTTGGCTAGCCTATTTATTTATTTTACCTAATTGATGGACTAATGCAACTAACTGATTAATTAACCTACGAATGCAATTTTGATTTTTGGAAGATGCATTTAACAATGTAACTAAATCCAAAAAAAGTGCAGTTTAAAATCTAACATGCTATGAAATCAAGGTTCGAACATATTTTATGATTTTTTCTGATTTTTAAAGCTATTAAACATGCATGAAATGCAACTAAATAAAGAAAAAAATTTAAAAATTATTTTTGATTATTTTTAGGAGTAATTTCCATGCGGTGCAAAACTTGGATGTTCACACTGGTCCAATAAATCAATATAATAAATTATAAATAGATATGAAACACAACAAAAAAGAAAGAATTGTAACTAACAAAATCCTCCAATTTTAATAACCGTATAAATCCCTTAATATGATACCATATCCCAACCAGGTAAGTAATATCAAGTGCTATCTTTGACAAATAAGGATATATCAAGCATTATTTCAGACAGATAAAGAAAATCATGTAAATACCAAGTCTCAATCAAAAGGGAGATCGCATGAATATTCACATTCGTAGCGATACTATGCACGAGTTATGTCGAGGTCGTACGGCCCGATCCAGAATAATGTGTACACTACCGAGGGTCGACGAGCACGAACCATAGATGCATCTCAATATACTGCCGAGGCGTTCGGTCTGATTCACATGTAGAGAAGAAACTTATCGAATTACGGGCCAAGAGTTTGCAACACAAGAATAGGAGCATAAAGTAAACATGACTTTTACCAACTATCAAATATCTCGCCAAACAACTCAGGGTGGTGAAGCTCGTTCCGAAATAATCCCAAATCAATTCCCATTATAAATTGCAGTAATTTAACTAACAAATTGAGTTTTAATAATACAACTATTGCATGATAAATTCCTAAGTCTACCCGGACATAAACATGCTTTTAGTTACGTACGGATTCTCGTCAGCTCGTGTGTAAGCAACACCCACAACTAGTATCACATAATAATTTTGTAGGCAACTCCGGAGCAAGTGGAGTGCAGCAACACCTTCCGCTGAGTTGATAACCTACTAGGAAGACTGTCAACCTGTCTATCGGGACCTGCAGGCATGAAACGCAGCGTCCCCAGGAAAAAGGGATGTCAGTACGAATAAAGTACTGAGTATGTACGGTAGAGTACAACCTGTAGCATCTGAGTGCCTCTAAGACATAGTGACATGAAATGCGTGATACATATATGTACATAATCTTTTAAAAACATCCGCCTCTGTGGGCATCATCATCATCATATTGTACCCGGCCTCAAAGAGGACTCGGTAAAAACGTACCCGGCCACGTGGAGCTCGGTAAAACCCAACTGATCAGTGGTTGCATAATAGGTTCCGTACTTGGCCGACTATAGCACGGCTCGATAGAGTAAAATAGATACTATATATAATGCATGTTGGACTCATGGAATCACGCTCTAAACCTTTTGGAGTGACGTAAGGTAGTTGCACCTTCTATTAACATTATGGACAGCATACCATGAATATGAACTTCACTAGGACTCAAGGATCATACATAATTTCTTAAAATAACTTTGTAAGGAACGAACAACATGGACCACCTTAGTTTCTATTCATTATGAAATAGCATATCGTTTACGTTCGTTTCACTTTAGATCATGCCAAAAGAATGAAGGAAGAGCCTTAACATACCTTAACCAAGTTGAGTCCTTAATAACTTCCAAGAAACTCTTCAAACAAGTCAACTCAATCTATCATATCATAAGGAGATTCAAAATCAGTGTTGAGCAAGGGCTAAGTCTGTAACTTAAGCTAGTAGCTCGTTTATGTAAATTCAGGCAGCATCTCCCCTGTAACAAAGCCCTCCTCCAATACCATATACTAACAACACCAAGAACAAAATAATAACAACATGTATGAATTATTTCCCAACCTTATTTCCACCAAATATATCACAAAACATCCTACACACCCTAGTCACTTCATACCTGAAACGACAACAAAAGTAGTGTCAAACAACCTTTAAAAAAATAACAATGAACAACCAGCCCACCATTCCGTCATTATGTTTTGTTTTCCCGCACCTTTTATCCTCCAAAAATCCATAAAACATCAGCACAAGAGGCCAACACGAAACATCCTACCAAAAGTCCACTACAAGTCAAATAACTCGAACTCACGGCGTCTGATCACCGTCCCTTGAGTTCTTACTATTAGGAAACATATTTATCAACCTTCCTTGATATTTAAACACTTAAATACAGATATTATACTTTTCTTAACTATGAAGTACCTTCCAAAACTCTAACTACAGAGGAAAGAGAGAGGCGGTATAATGACTTACGTCGTAGGGATCATTTTGATATTATCGCTTCTCGATTTCATGCCCAGGATGATAATCTTCTTTGAAACCCTAGAAGATAGCTTAAGGATATGTTTATGGGTGTTCTTTGTTCGTGTTATACTGAAAAATTAAGAGAAATCCGACCTAAGACTTATATATATCAATTTTGGAAAAGTCAAAGAGGTGCTAGCTTGGCACCCTAGCATTGGCCCATCTTCCGACGCTTATATCTTTTTATCTGGATGTCGTATGAATGAACGGTTAAGAGCGTTAGAAACTAAATTCCAAGAAATTCAATTTTGTATATAATATCTCCCAATAAGACCTCAAATAACACACGAAATGTATTGCTCAAAAAGCTTTAGTGACCCACCTACTTGTCACTTATGATGTCTGCGCAGTCTCACGAAACTGCAAATATTTCTCTACTTCTATGTCATATCGATGAACGGTTTAATGTGGTGGAAACTAGAATCATAGATATTCAATTTGGTAGGTAGATAATCCCCTAATTCCAAGTATTAGGGAGAAAATCTCAGATACATTTGACCTAAGTTTCAACAAATTTATGAATGTAACTTGTGAAGACCTTTGCTAACTTTTGTTCCACAACTTGCTTGACTTCAAAACGTAGAACACGACTATAATACGACAAAATAACTCATATCATAACCTCCTTATCATGTTAAGAACCATAGTCTCACCCTAAAGTACATGTTATAACATTCCAAACTCGTCTACTTTCAACGAAACTTATTTTCTTCAATTGGTTTAGCTTCTAAGCTTTCCAACCCTTTTGGTACTCATTATTCATGATCTTGAATATTTGTAACCTCCAAGGTAAGATTATTATTTTACTTTATGTACTTTCAAAGATGATCTCATTTCTGAGCTTAAATCAATTGATTTACGACGTACTCTCACGTACGAAATTATGGGGTGTAACATTATTCCCCACTTTGGAACATTCGTCCTCGAATGTTGATTGATGCACTTATCTGTGTCTTAAAAAATAGCTTTTATGAATACTTTAATATTGTGCCATATAGTGAGTTGTTCGGTGAATAAATTCAAAGGCTAGGCAATCCCCCATTTAGGCCTCTTTCTCACTCCACGAGTTGTGGTCGAAATTATTCCAATCTCGTAACTGTTTCTACCTTCTTTCATGCAGCCTGGATGATTATAACCTATAATGTGCGCCAATGCGACTCTTATCTACTTTTTTCGGTTAGCTTTTAACCGATCTCTAGGCTTCACTTTGTGAACATATATAGTAGTATGACAAGCTGTCCCTCTGGGCATCTATAGGTGTACTAAAGTTCTTTGCTTTGTACTTTGTTGAACTTATGACTATTTCTATATCTTGTTTCATGGCCTCAGTTATCTATGTTTATGGCTTTACCACAACTAGGTAGGTCATATTGTACTATAAATCTTACTTCAGTTTATTATTTTCGACGTCTGCCACCCAACTCTAGGTTACTCTCTCACTGCTTATCCTATATGTATAAATCTAAGCCATTTAATGCTTCTTTATTACTGTTCATCTTAATAATGACAGCCTAATCTCATTTCATACTTTGTAACTTTCATCCATCTAATGGTGATTCACCTTAATGTTGATCTATAATCTACCAGTGATAACTTGAAACCTCTTATGTAATATATTATCACTATGGCTCACGTCTCATCTAAAGTGATTTTCCTGCTCCACTTAGGGACGATATTATACTCCAATAACTCTATTTCATAGCATTCCAATGTGATTCATCATATCAGGGTGAAAGGGGTATTATAATCATGTTTCATCCATGAAATCCCTTTTTCTATAAATCATTACTCAATCAAAGGCCTAAACGTCGTCCTCTTATCTATCAAACTTACACCCTTATTCTACTACCAGGGAACCATTTCATCTCTTCTAATGTCTCCTATTCTTAGACTCCTCTGAGTTCATTCAGGATGTATCGAGCTTTCTACAACTTACAAAAAACATCAGTGATGAGTTTAATTGAGAGGACTTACTTATTCTCGTCACCTTCTCACTCACCTTTTCTTATCCTTACTCCTGTCTAGCTAAAACCTTGTTGCTCTACCATACTTTATCTTTCGACCTACGCATATCTATTTATACTACTCGCAACATTCCTTTTAACATGCTAGCACCATATATTTACTTTCATGCCTTCCCAATTGTCTTTAAATGTAAGCAGTTACTTTTCCTAGTCATTCTACCACTTGCTACATACATACTTGGCTTATCTTAGTTCCCATGAATATTGGAGTTCCTTGTATCTCATATGATCTTAATTATCAACTCTTGATTTTTTTTTTCTTCTTCACATTCATTAGCCACGATAGGTGCCACTTTTTTTTTATCGAGTGCATACAATATTATAGTGAGACTACTGTTACAAGACCATTTTTTCTTTAGGTCACTATGCTTATGTTGAAGCCTTCTTCCTTATTTCCTCAGCTAGTCTTCCATTGCAATGCTTAGGGAAGAACGTTTGACTCTTGTAAAGCTGCGAGCTTATTACATTGTACACCCCCACGGTATTTATGATGTTCTTACTCGCCTATCATTATCCTTAGTTACTTACCTCAGTGCCCTTGTGCTCGTAGGGTTGCTTCTGAATTGAAATTTTAGTTGTCTCCCTAGTGGAACTCTCTATTATTTCCGTAACATTTATATTGTAACTTTTACTACCCCAACTCCTGTCTGAATATTTCTCGAGGATTACGATGTCGTATCTGAGATATTGAATTTCTATGATGGGTTTCACTAAGTTTATCTTGCATAATCTACTGATTTGTCTGTATCCTCCTATCTAGCCGTAACTAGGCTCTTTCTGAATCAACTTCAGACTACCCGTTGGTCCACTCTCATATCTGTATTTTATGTAGCGCCTCTTGGGTTATGTCCTTTGTCTTAACTTACCTCTCGTATGGGATCCTTATGTATCAAGTGTTCATTTCCACTTATTAATATCATCGAGTTCGAAACCCTTGTTGATTCTCCCAAACATCATGCTTGCATAATGTTCTGGAGTTATATTATATCTGTAGGATCTGAATAAATGCAATCTCATTCCTTTCCCCTTTTTACCACATTTTTCCTTTACCATTCGATATTTACCTCTTCATCTTTGGCATTTTGTATTCCACATCTTCACAGACATATTACTCGCCTTGCGGTAACCCTTCTACACCAGGTATAATTGAATTAATTACGCACAAGGGTGACACCTGGTGTAACTGGCACATTTAGTCCCTTAAACTTAACTCTGCTCATAGTGCTTGCTTTAGGGAAGAGTCTTCGGGATGACCTTTAAAGGTTATTCTTTTATTGATCATTCTATTATTGTCGAAACACTATCTTTGAAACGATGCTGACGATTACCAATTCTTTCGATCCTTAATTCATGTTTGATTTTTTTTGTTTACTATCCCATACTAATTTCTATTACTCGGGGTTCTAACTTTTACTTCTGGTAATCACATTAGATTCACGAACTTATTTCTCGAAATGAGGATGTGACTTTATGACTTGTGCTCTTTTGTTGCCTCAAGGCATGTTACCTCTTGTATGTTTCTTCCCTTAACTATAGATTCGGTAATACTGTCATTTGTTTGATCTACCGTCGTCATCCACGTATCATATCTTACTCATAATGCTTCATTTACTCTATTCTTATTCTCCTGCTAATATCTCTATCTATTTGTAACAACCCACTTGGTCGTTCCGAGAGTATAGCCCTGTTTCCCCTATTTCTGCTTTATTATGTGTTGTTCAACTCATTTATGTTGTGTTGGGTCGATTGGCTCGGGTTCGGAATGGTCGTGGTGTGAAATGAGACACTTAGTCTCCTAAGATGGTTTAATAGTTGGAAAAGTCAACCGGAAGTTGACTTATGGGTAAATGACCTCAGAATGTGATTTTTATGGCTCGGATAGCTTCGTTAGGTAATTTGGGACTTAGGAGCGTGTTCGAAATGTTATTTTGACGTCCGCAGTAGAATTAGGCTTGAATTGGCGAAATTGAGTTTTTGGCAAATTCTGGTCGGCAGTGGAAAATTAGCTATCGGGGTCGGAATGGAATTCCAAAAGCTGTAATAGGTCCGTAGTGTCATTTTTGAGGTGTGTGCAAATTTTCAGGTCAATCGGACGTGTTTTGGATGGTTTCGGCATCTTTGGCGAAATTTGGAAGTTTCTAAGTTCTTAGGCTTGAATCCGGGGGTGATTTAGTGTTTTGGCGTTGTTTTGAGTGGTTCGAAGGCTCGATTAAGTTTGAATAAGGTTATGGAGTGTGTTGGCATGTTTGGTCGTTGTCCCGGGGGGCCGGGCGTGTTTCGGATTGATTTCGGGGTATTTTTCCTTCATTTTTCATTGTTGTGTTTGCTGGTTTTCTGGTGTCTCGTATGTGCTTCGCGATCGCGGATGGAGCATCGCGTTAGCGAAGGGTTATTTGGCCAGAGCAGAGTTTCGTTCTTCGTGCTCGCGCTTAGGTGGTCGCGTTCGCGTAGTTATGTCTCCAGTATGTATCGCGTTCGCGAGGCATGTGCCGCGAACGCGCAGAGCATTTTCAGGAGCCGATATTTTTCTTCATCGTGGACGCGATGCTTGTCCTGTGTTCATGAAAGAGGAAGCCTGGGTAGCTTTATAAAGTACTCTAATTCGAGGATTTCGTCCATTTTTGCACTTTTGGAGCTATGGAGCTCGGGAGATAGCGATTTTGGAGGGGATTTTCAGAGGATTTATTGGGGTAAGTATCCTTCACTCAAATTTGGTTAAATCCCATGATTATGTCTTGATTTTTATCATTTAATTTGGGAATTTGGGGTGAAAACTTGGGGGGAAATGGAAGAAAAATTGGAGAGTTGAATTGGGGATTTGAGGGGCCATTTGAGGTCCAATTTTGATGTTCTTGGTATGTATAGACTCGTGGGAGGATGAGGATTCTTGTGAGGTGATTTTTATCGAATTTCGAGATGTGGGCCCGGGGGCCGGGTTTGAGCAAATTCGGGATTTTTGGTCTAAATTGATAATTTTCGTATGGGTTTCATTACTTTAGCGTATATTGATGGTTATATGCTAATTTTGGTTTAGATTCAGGGCATTTGGAGGCTGAAACGAGAGGCAGGGCATCGTGGGCTAGAGTTTGGCTTGGCTCGAGGTAAGTAACGTTTCCAAACTTGGTTCTGAGGGTTCGAACCCCCAAACTACTTGTTATGTGATTAGAATTGGTGACGCACATGCCAAGTGACGGGCGTGTGGGCGTGCACCGTGAGACGTGTGACCTGGTTCATCCCATGGAACCGTTTAGTGATTATTCCCTGATGATATTTATGCTTCTATCAATGTGAATAATGTGAACATGTTAGAAATCATGATAAATTATATATTAAGGCTTCACGCCGATACTATTGAGACCCGAGCGGTCGTTTACATGAAAACATGCTAGAAATCATGTTAGATAATATGTCAGGGCTTCACGCCGACGCTGTTAAGACCCGAGTGGTCATTTATTGATGTTATCTCATGTGGTTCACTGATATTATATACTCAGTCCTGTCATAGCATATCATATCATGTCTCAGTCTTGGTAATTGTCGATTTTGTGCGTTATATCATTGATCCGGGCTAGTTCATGCATTGTGAGCCCATGTGAGCGAGACTGGAGAGTGATGACTGAGTGACACCGAGAGCCTGATATTGAGTGACAATATGGGATCAGGCTGCACGCCGCAGCGAGATATTGATTACGCCTTCGTTGGCTTGTTATAGCGCTTGGGCTAATAGGAGTCTGGGAATTTGGGGTGAAAACTTGGAATACAGATAGTAATACACTCTATGGGTAATTGGGTTTTATTGAATGTCTGAGTTGTAATTGTAAAAGGTGTAGTGTGTGCAGAGTAGGAAATTGCATGGTTGTTTAGGGGTGTAGGCTACTCCCCTGAGTGTTGGTGTGTTAATGAGGGCACAGATCGTTCGATCTGTTTGATCAGTTAATTGAGATTTGCGTAGGGTAGACTACTCTCGAGAATGGTTCTGATGGATTCGAGGTTTATACATAACAATTGGGAATCTTCAAGATGTGTAATTGGCTAGAACTGAGATTTACGTTAGAGGGTGTCAAGACTTGTGGCAATTTTGCATTATCGTGGATTCTACATATCAGTATCAGGAAAGTGAAGGTAATGGCTTTAGATTCACAGGAAGTCTCTCCAGGATAAGTATTTTGAATGTGGTACTTTTGGGGATATTTGAGAGAGTATTCAGTGGCTTACGAGCCTTAGACAGTACGGTCTTATGCTTGGGTCTCGTGTGGTGAGTCTAGGTTGAGAATTGCAGTATTATGGCAAGGAGATGGATCAATTCGAAGGTAAGTCAGAAGGAACTTAGATAAATAGGACAGCTTTGTGGTAGGTCGGTTCGGCATGGAAAGGGATATGATTAGTTCTTTGGGTGTTTATGAGGCAGTGAGTTTTTATAGGTGTTTCTTAGCATTGCTCTTGGGTTTTGGTGACCTGCGTAGCTTGGTTAAGTTAGAAGGATTCAGTCCTAACGGTTTGGTGTTGTACAAACGGGATTCAGATAGTTTCTACCACGGTTAGAGATGTATATTTTTTACTGGCGTGAGGTGCAGGTGATGTATGGTGATTTTGCTTCTAAATGAGATCATATGGAAATTTCTTGGCTAGCTGGGTACGTAGTTTCTTGTGGCTCGGAAGGGATCATGAAGTTCTTATATTTATCATAGGATGGCATGGTTTATGCGGCATGTTGAGTAGGGTGGAGATTTGCCTGTGTGAGGTCACGGTTCAGTTTCGGAAGGAAGGCCATAAATTCTTAGGCAGCGTGCGCAGTTTCAGATGACCAGGTCA
Source organism: Nicotiana undulata (assembly GCA_005239495.1). NCBI lineage: Eukaryota > Viridiplantae > Streptophyta > Magnoliopsida > Solanales > Solanaceae > Nicotiana > Nicotiana undulata. The sequence goes on from ML269152.1 coordinate 20,613, forward strand.
ATGATGTCACTAATTGGTGTGGCTTGATGAGGGTATGCCTTTCAGAAAGGGCGGTGTGTTTCAATTAAGGGTGCTCACTTGGTCCATGATGCATTAGACAAGGTGAAATTGATTCAGGAGCGACTTCACATGGCGCAGTCTAGGCAGAAAAGCCATGCTGATAGGAAGGTCCGGTGATGTGTCTTTCATGGTCGGGGAGAAGGTTTTGCTGAAGGTATCACCCATGAAGGGTGTTAGTTGTGCCCTCGGTTCATTTGGCCTTTTGAGGTACTTCAGGGGATTGGGGAGGTGGCTTACAAGCTTACCTTGTCACCTAGCTTGTCGAGTGTGCATCTAGTATTTCATGTTTCTATGTTCCGAAAGTATATCAGTGATCCGTCCCATGTTTTGGATTTCAGCACGGTTCAATTGGGTGGTAACATGACTTATGAAGTGGAGCAGGTGACTATCTCGGAGCGGCATGTTCGGAAGTTGAGGTCAAAGGATATAGCTTCAGTGAAGGTACAGGGGAGAGGTCAGCCTATAGATGAGTCCACTTTGGAGACCGAGCGGGAGATGCGGAGCAGATATCCACACCTATTTGAGACTCTAGGTATGTTTCTAGACCCGTTCGAGGACGAACGTTTGTTTAAAAGGGAGAGGATGTAACGACCCGGCACGTCATTTCGAGAGTTATAGCCATGTTTCCCTCATTTCTGCTTCTTTTGTGCTTTACAGTTGTATTATGTCTTACCAGGTTGGTTGGTTCGGGTCCTGAGTGGTTTTGGATTAAATTGAGACACTTAGGCCCCATTTGTTTACACTTAATGAGGCTCTGAATCTAAATGAATAAGATCTTAGCCCATTAAGTGTATTTGTGTTTTTATTTTTAAAAAGTTTGAATAGGTCTGATTGGGTCTGATTCGGTCAGACCTTTAATCGAGTCTTAATTCCGTTCAGAAGTTAAAAATATCGAAAACACACGCCTCTTTTTTCGGTGCTCCTTTTCTCTCTCTTGACATCAGGCTATTTCTTCTAAACCCAAAACAAATTTCATCATTCACACGTCTCTGTCTTCAAGGATCAAGCATTTTAAATATTTTTTTAGTATTTAAATTTTAAAACTAGATCTGATTATCAGTTAGTTTTTCAAATATTCTAAAGTTTGTGTATCTAAATTATAACTGATTTTGAGTTTATTGTTTTAATTTGTTGGATAAGTTTGATTAGAAGAAAAATTTATGCTCAAATTTTTTTTTTTACATTTTGTTACTACAATTGTTGTTATTGTATATAATTTTTATTTATAGTTCAAATAGTTTAACAATTGGATCTTACATAAAATATTGATTTATATCTTATAATATTTCAATTTATATCAAATAATAACTTTTTTTGTTCAAGTTAATATTTTCACTAATTGATAAAATATTTAATCTTTTCTTTTTAATTGTATATGTTTTTATCTTGAAACATATATATATATATTCAGATGTTGAAAAACAAACAATCTTAATCAATCAGTGTTCAGATCTGCATACCACATCTTAATATTCAGACGTGCATTCAGATTCAGAAGTCTTAATCTTGAAAAAAACAAATGAGGCATTAGTCTCTTAATTGGAAGCTTAAGTAGGAAAAGTTGATCAGATGTTGACTTGTGTGCAAACGACCTCGGATTTGAATTTTGATGGCACTGTTAGCTCCGTTAGGTAATTTTGGACTAAGGAGCGCGCCCGAAATGTGATTTGGTAATCCGTAGTAGAATTAGGTTTGAATTGGCGGAAATTGGAATTTTGGCGATTTTGGCCGGCAGTGGAAATATTGATATCGGGGACGAAATGGATTTCCGAAAGTTGGAGTAGGTTTGTGGTGTCATTTTTTGACTTATGTGTAAAATTTGAGGTCAATCTAACGTGTTTTGGTAGGTTTCGGCGTCGTTTGTGGAATTCGGAAGTTTAGAAGTCCTTTAGGTTTGAATCCAGGTGTAATTGGGTGTTTTGATGTTGTTTTGAGTGATTCGAAGGTTCGACTAAGTTTTAATCGGGTTACAGGACTTGTTGGCATGTTCGATTGAGGTCCCGAGGGCCTTGGGGTGATTTCGGGTGGTTAACGGCTTGATAGGAGTTAAGGAAATGCAGTTGAAGCTGCTGTTACTGGTGTAACCGCACCTGTGGAGTAGGAACCGCAGGTGCGAATCCGCAGAAGCGAAGAAGGAGCCGATGCGTCCAAGAAGGAGCTGGGTAGGAGCCACAAGTGCGAATATTTTCCCGCACCTGCGAGGGACGCAGATGAGGGCAGCTGGGCACAGGTGCGATGGATTCCCGCACGTGCGATAGGCGCAGATGCGGTCTTGGGGCCGCAGGAGTGAGGTCAGGGATTTTAAGTGAAATCCGCACCTGCGAAGGAATTTCCGTAGGTGCTGCGTCGCAAAAGCGACAAGAGGACCACATGTGTGGTATTTCTGGGCAGAAAAACACCAACTCGAGGGTTGGACTTTCATTTTTGATTTTTTTATTAGAGAAGCTCGGGAGAGAGGCGATTTTTCGAAGATTTTCAAGGAAAACGTTGGGGTGAGTAATTCCAACCTGGATTGGTCTAAATTTCGTGAATCTAGGGCTTTCTTCATCACCTAATTAGGGATTTGAGTTAGCAATTTGGGGGTTTAGGGCTTGGGAATTGGAGAGTAAATTTTGGGGTTTTGGAAGGGAAATTGAGGTCAGATTATGATAAATTTGGTACGGTTAGACTCATGAGTGAATGGTCTTTCGGGTTTAGTGACTTTTGTCGAGTTTTGAGATGTGGGCCAGAGGGGTCGGGTTGAGCCGATTTCGTATTTTGGGCTAGATTTTAGTAGTTTTCTTGTGGAATTGATCCTTTTAGCCAATATTGATTATCTCGTACTGTTTGTGGCTAGATTCGGAGATTTGCAGGCCGATTCGATAGGCAAGGACATTTCGGAGTAGGATTCCTGCGCAGTTGAGGTAAGTAATAGTTTTAGATCTGGTTTTGAGGGTAGAGAGTTGATATGATGTGAATATTTAGAGGTGACGCACATTCTAGGTGACATGCGTGTGTGTGTGCACCGTGAGGGATTGTGACTTGGTCTGTCCCATGAGACTATAAATTCGAATAGACATTATTATAACATGTTTTTCCTTGTTTTGAGCAATAGACTGACTTTCATGTTAGAAACCATGCTTAGGTCATATGATATCATTGTTGGGACCCGCATCGGTCGTATACTTGATGAATGGACTGGTAATTATTGTCTTGTACTCAGTCACAGTCTTACTTGGGCTGATTTTTATGATATTCTGTGAGCCTGAGGGGCTTGAGAGGTCAGTGACTAAGATAGGGCCTGCGTGCCGAGCTGTGAGCTATGTGAGGTATATTGGATCAGGTTGCACGTCGCAACAAGCCTTATGGCTATATTTATGTATATGGATCGGGTTGCACATCGCAACAATATTGGATCAGGTTGCACGCTGCAACAATATTGGATCAGGTTGCACGCTGCAACAATATTGGATCAGGTTGCACGCTAAAACAATATTCGATTGGGCCGCATGCCGCAACAATATAACACTTGGGCTGAAGGAGCCCGTCCAAAGTCTGTACACCCCTAGTGAGCGTAGGTACCTATTGAGAGTGTGTATTGAGGGCTGAGAGCCGAGGGTATGAGCTGTTGAGATGATTTGAGTGATTGCTTCCTTGAGAGGATGTACTTACTTTTATCTATTGTTGCACTTAGTTGTTATCTGTTGTTGTTGTGAAATTACTGGAAGATTCTTATCTGTTTTACTTGAGCTCGAACTGACTTGACTTAAACTACCGGATTTGAAATCATGTTCACACTTTACTGAAAACTTTGAAATGAACTGTATTTTCATAGCTCCACACTGCTTCTCAATTCCTTATTTGATTATATTACTTGTTGAGTCGGTTGTACTCATGCTACACCCTACAATTTATGTGCAGATCCAGCTGTGTATGGTACTCACGGTCGCTGAGTTCGTGCGGGAGTTGATTATCGGAGACTTATGAGGTAGCTGCGAGCGTCCGCAATCCTTGTTTCTCCTTTCTTATCATCTATTTTATTTTGTATTGGCATTTGGCACAGACTGTAGTAGACTCTGTTTCTAGACTGATTGTTAGATGTTCATGACTTAGTGACACTCCGATGTCGGTCTATTATTGTGCACTTGTATTTAGGGTCTTTACCCCGTTGTTATGCAAACCTTCTGTTAGTTTAACTGCTTTAGCTCACTTCTGTTATATATTAAAATCATGTTGAGAAATGTCGGCTTGCCTAGTTCCACGATAGGCGCCATCACGACAGGTTAGGTATATGGGTCGTGACAAGTTGGTATTAGAGCCTAGGTTACATTGGTCTCACGAGTCACGAGAAGGTTTAGTAGAGTCTTGCAGATCGGTACGGAGACGTCTGTATTTATTTTCGAGAGGCTACATAACCCTTACAAAACTCCACATTCTTGAATTATTGTCATGAGAATCTGTTGATTCTGGTAACTAAACTTTTGTTGTTTCATTCTCTCACATATGGTGAGGACTCGTACTACGGGGTAGGATGGAAAGCCACCAATACCACCAGCTAGGTCCGCGAAAGGCCGAGGTCGCAGTAGAGGCCGCGGTGGGGCAGAGGTACAACCCGCACAACAGTTGGAGCAGTACCTGCAGATCCACCAAATTCCCCATATCAGGACCAGATCTTAGTTGTGGATGCACCAGTGGGACTAGCTCAGGCACCACCTGTACCCATCATGATTCCTGGCCTTCAGGAGGCCTTAGCTCAGATTCTGACCGTGTGCACCGGCCTCGCTCATGCGGTCTCTGTTTCGACGGCCGCATCCACTTCTCAGTCTAGGGGAGGCACTCAGACTCCCACTTCCCGCACACTTGAGCAGGTAGTACAAGGACTCCAGACACCGGGGGCACCACCAACCCAGCCGGTTGCAGCTGCTCAGGACTATGTGGTTCCTGCTATGCCTGAGGATGAGCAGCGTAGATTAGAGAGGTTTGGGAGACTCCAGCCTCCATCTTTCAGTGGTGCAGAGGGAGAGGATGCACAGTGTTTCTTGGACAGGTGTCATAGGATACTCCGTACAGCAGGTATTCTGGAGACCAGTAGGGTCTCGTTCATTAGCTTTCAATTATCTGGGGCTGCATTCAGTTGGTGGGAGGCTTACGATAAGCGTAGGCCGGTCGGCGTAGCACCCCTTACCTGGCAGTAGTTCTCCGTTATCTTTCTGGAGAAGTTTGTGCCTCAGTCCCATAGAGAGAAGTTGCGTAGACAGTTTGAGCAACTTCGTCAGGGTAATATGTCTGTGACGCAGTATGAGATGTGATTCTCGGAGTTGGCCCGTCATACTATCTGGTTGGTTCACACAGACAGGGAGAGGATTAGGAGGTTTACATATGGCCACACATTTCAACTAGGATTACTTAGGACCAGATAGAGAGTGTCTGGTGCTACTTTTGATGAGGTTTTCGACATTGCTCATCAGATTGAGATGGTTCGTAGTCAGGAGAGGGTTGAGAGGGAGGCTAAGAGGCCTCGTGTACATGGTGGATTTTGGTGGTGCTCCTTCTGGGGGTCAGTTCCAGCATAGTAGAGGTCGTACTTTCATACATGCTTAGTTGACTCGCCTAGTTCACATGGGTGCATCATCTGGCCATGGTTCTCACATTTATCAGCAAGGTCGTTTATCTCTCGGTGCACTTCTAGCGCAGAGTTTGTCCTGTGCTCTACCGGGCCAGGGTTCGTCTATGCCGGATCCTTCTACCGTTATCCCAGTGCTCGGGGCTCCCTTTAGTCCCCAACACCAGCATCGGGGAGTTGTTATGAGTGTGGGGAGTTTGGTCACATGAGGAGAGAGTGTCCCCGTATAGTGGGAGGTCCCGCTCCGTATAGGAGTCAGTCTATGTCATCAGCACCAGCCCCTCCACCACCCGCTCAGCCAGCCCGGGGTGGAGCCTAGTTGCTTAGGGGTCGCTCGAGAAGAGGAGGCAGATCAAGGGGTGGCTAGGCCAATTTCTATTCCCTCCCTACTAGACCAAATATTATTGCTTCAGATGTTGTGATTACAGGTATTGTCTCAGTTTGCCACAGAGATGCCTTTGTATTATTTGACTATGGTTTCACTTATTCATATGTTTCCTCGTATTTAGCTCATTTTTTTGATATGCCTCATGACTTTAGTTTCATCCGTTCATGTATCTACTCCTGTGGGCGATACTATTATTGTAGACCGCATATATCGGTCATGTATGGTGACTATTGGGAGTCTTGAGACAATAGTGGATCTTTCACTACTCAGTATGGTCGATTTTGATGTGATATTGGGTGTGGATTTGTTGTCTCCATGTCATGTTGTTCTATATTGTCATGCTAAGACTGTGACGTTGGCGATGCTGGGGTTGCCGAGGGTTGAGTGGAGCGGTTCTATAGACTATGTACCCGGTAGAGTGATTTCATACTTGAATGTTTAGCGGGTGGTTGAGAAGGGGTGTCTATCCTATTTGGCTTTTGTGGGGGATGTTAGTGCAGAGTCTCCTACTATTGATATTGTTCTGGTGGTGCATGATTTTCTGGATGTGTTTCCTGCAGACCTGTCGGGCATGCCGCCTGACAGGGATATTGACTTTGGTATTGATTTGATGCCGGGCACTCAGTCCATTTCTATTCCACTGTATTGTATGGAACCGGCAGATTTAAGGAGTTAAAAGAACAGCTTTAGGAACTCCTTGATAAAGGTTTTATTCGGCCTAGCGTGTCACCTTGGCCCCTGGAAAAAATATCCGAAGATCTTCTCTTTCCTTTTCATTACAAACAAAGCGAAGGCGCTACTTTTAGCCCTTTCAAGAATGAAGGTACACCGGTTCTATTTGTGAAGAAGAATGATGGTTCTATGAGGATGTGCATTGATTACAAGCAGTTGAACAAGGTTACAGTAAAGAACAAGTATCCTTTACCACGTGTTGATGATCTATTTGACCAGCTTCAGGGAGTGAGGGTTCTCCAAGATTGATTTAAGTCAAGTCATCACCAACTGAAGATTCGGGATTCAGATATTCTTAAGACATCTTTCAGGACCCAATATGGCCATTATGAGTTCCTTGTGATGTCTTTGGGCTGAACAATGCCCCAGCAGCGTTCATGCATTTGATGAACAGTGTGTTTCAACCTTATTTGGACTCGTTCATTATTGTATTCATTGATGACATCTTGGTGTACTCTCGTAGCCAAGAAGAGCATGCCCAGCATCTGAGGGTTGTGTTACAGAGATTGAGGGTGGAGAAGCTTTATGCAAAGGTCTCAAAGTGTGAGTTTTGGCTCGATTCAGTGGCGTTCTTGGGGAACGTGGTGTCCAGTGAGGGTATTCAGGTGGATTTGAAGAAGATAGAGGCGGTGCAGAGTTGGCCCAGACCATCCTCAGCCATAGAGATTAGGAGCTTTCTTGGTTTGGCAGGCTAATACCGTCGTTTTGTGGAGAGTTTTTCACCTATTGCATCGCCCTTGACCAAATTTACCCAAAAGGGTGCTCCATTCAGGTGGTCGGATGAGTGCGAGGAACACTATCAAAAGCTCAAGACTTCTTTAACCATGGCTCCAATTCTGGTTCTGCCATCAGCTTCTGGTTCTTACACAGTGTATTGTGATGCCTATTGGTATTGGATGTGTTCTAATGCAGGAGTGTCGAGTGATTGATTATGCTTCACGCCAGTTGAAGACCCATGAGAAGAACTATCATGTTCATGATCTTGAGTAAGCAGTTATTGTTCACGCCTTGAAGATTTGGCGGCACTATTTGTACGGAGTTCATTGTGAGATCTACACTGATCACCGGAGTTTGCAGCATATGTTCAAGCAAAAGGATTTTAACTTGCGTCAGCGGAGGTGGTTGGAGCTTCTTAAGGACTATGATATCACTATTTTGTACCATCCCGGGAAGGCCAATGTGGTGGTCGATGCCTTGAGTCGACGGGCGAGAGTTTGGGAAGTTTTGTGTATCTTCTAGCAGTAGATAAACCCTTAGAATTGGATGTTTAGGCCTTATCTAGACAACTTGCCAGATTGGATATTTTGGAGCCGAGTCGATATTGGCTTGTGTCGTCTCTAGGTCTTCTCTTTATGATTGTATCAGGGAGCGTCAGTATGATGACCCCCATCTGCTCGTTCTCTAGGATAGGGTTCGGAGAGGTGATGCTAGAGATGTGACTATTGGTGATGACAGGGTGTTGAGGATGTAGCGCCAGATATGTGTGTCCAATGTAGAAAGGCTTCGGGAGTTGATTCTTGAGGAGACCCACAACTCGAGGTATTCCATCCATCAAGGTGCCACGAAGATGTACTAGGATGTGAGACAACACTATTGGTGGAGGATGATGAAGAAGGATATAGTTGGGTTTGTGGCTCGTGGATTCATGGAACTAGTTTCTTTCGCACGCGGAGTTTGCATATAAAAATAGTTATCAGTCGAGCATTCAGATGGCTCCCTACAAGGCTTTATATGGTACGTAGTGTAGATCTCCGATGGGATGGTTTGAGTTGGGTGAGGCTAGGCTCTTGGGTACAGACTGGGTCCAGGATGCATTAGACAAGGTGAAATTGATTCAGGAGCTGCTTCGCACGGTGCAGTCTAGGCAGAAGAGCTATGCTGATAGAAAGGTCTGTGATGTGTCTTTCATGATCGGGGAGAAGGTTCTGGTGAAGGCATCACCCATGAAGGGTGTTATGAGGTTTGGGAAGAGGGTCAAGTTGAGCCCTAGGTTCATTGGGCCCTTTGAGGTACTTTAGAGGATTAGGGAGGTGGCTTACAAGCTTGCCTTGCCACCTAGCTTGTTGAGTGTGCATCCAGTATTTCATGTTCCTATGCTCCGAAAGTATATCGGTGATCCGTCCCATGTTTTGGATTTCAACACGGTTATGTTGGATGGTGATATGACTTATGATGTGGAGCCGGTGGAAATTTTTGAGCGGCAGGTTCAGAAGTTGAGGTCAAAGGATATAGCTTCAGTAAAGGTGCAGGGGAGAGGTTAGCCTGTGGAGGAGGACACTTGGGAGACCGAGCGGGAGATGCGGAGTAGATATCCACACCTATTTGAGACTCTAGGTATGTTTCTAGACCCATCCGGGGGCGAACGTTTGTTTGAGAGGGGGAGGATGTAACGACCCAGCCGGTCATTTCGGGAGTTATAGCCCCGTTTCCCCCATTTCTGCTTCTTTTGTGCTTTACAGTTGTATTATATTTTACCAGGTTGGTTGGTTCGGGTCTGGAGTGATTTTGGAGTGAATTGAGACACTTAGTCTCTTAATTGGAAGCTTAAGTTGGGAAAGTCGACTGGATGTTGACTTTTGTGTAAACGACCTCGGATTTGAATTTTTAAGGTACCGTAAGCTCCGTTAGGTAATTTTGGACTTAGGAGTGCGCCTGAAATATGATTTGGTGGTCCGTAGTAGAATTAGGCTAGAATTGGCAGAAGTTGGAATTTTGGCAATTTTGGCCGGCAGTGGACATCTCGATATTAGGGTCGGAATGGATTTTCGGAAGTTGGAGTAGGTTCGTGGTGTCATTTTTGACTTGTGTGTAAATTTAAGGTCAATCAGACGTGGTTTGGTAGGTTTCTGCGTCGTTTGTGGAATTCGGAAGTTTACAAGTTCTTTAGGCTTGAATCCGGGTGTAATTGGGTGTTTTGATGTTGTTTTCAGTGATTCGAAGGTTCGACTAAGTTCGTATCGAGTTATAGGACTTGTTTGTATATTTGGTTGAGGTCCCGAGGGCCTCGAGGTGATTTTGAGTAGTTAACAGCTCGATGGGAGTTAAGGAATTACAGCTGAAGCTACTGCTACTAGTGTAACCGCACCTGCGGAGTGGGAACCGCAGGTGCGAGTCCGCATAGGCAAATAAGGAGTCGTAGATGCGGCAAAGAAGGAGCTGGGCAGGAGCCGTAGGTGCGAAGATATTCTTGCACCTACGAGGGTCACAGATGCGGGCAGCTGGGCGCAGGTGCGATGAATGGCCGCAGGTGTGATGGATTCTCGCACCTGCGATAGGCACAGTTGCAGTCTTGGGGCCGTATGAGTGAGTTCAGGGATTTTAAGTGAAATCTGCACCTGTGATGGAATTTCCGCAGGTGCGGCGTCACAGAAGCGACAAGAGAACCACAGATGCGGTATTTCTGGGTAGAAAAAACACCAGCTCGAGGGTTGGACTTTCATTGTCAATTTTTGGGCTAGAGAAGCTCGGGAGAGAGGCGATGTTTTAAGGATTTTCAAGGAAAATGTTGGGGTAAGTAATTCTAACCCGGATTGGTCTAAATTTCGTGAATCTAGGGTTTTCTTCATCACCTAATTAGGGATCGAGTTGGAAATTTTGGGGTTTAGGTCTTGGAAATTGGAGAGTGAATTTTGGGGGTTTTGGAGGGGGCATGTCGGATTTTGATAAATTTGGTATGGTTAGACTCGTGAGTGAATAGGCTTTCCGGTTTCAGGACTTTCGTTGGGTTTCTAGAGCGGGGAGCCGATTTCGGATTTTGGGCTAGATTTTAGTAGTTTTCTTATGGAATTGATCATTTTAGCCAATGTTGATTATCTCGTACTGTTTGTGGCTAGTTTTGGGACATTTGGAGGTTGATTCGAGAGGCAGGGGCATTTCGAAGTAGGATACAAGCGTGGTTAAGGTAAGTAACTGTCTTAAATATGGTTTTGAGGTTATGAAACCCCGAGAGTTGATATGATGTGAATATTTGGAGGTGACGCACATTCTAGGTGACAAGCGTGTGAGCGTGCACCATGAGGGATTGTGACTTGGTCCGTCCCGTGAGACTGTAAAGTCGAATAGCCATTATTATAACCTGTTTTCCTTGTTTTGAGAAATTGACTACCTTTCATGTTAGAAATCATGCTTAGGTCATATGATATCACTTTTGGGACCCACAACGGTTGTATACTTGCTGAATTGACTGCTAATTGTTTTCTTGTACTCAGTCACAGTCTTACTTGTCTTTTATATATCTATTCCCTCTCATTTCTTGTTGATGCTAGTTGTATTCTCTATTTTGGCTGATTATTATGACATTCTGTGAGCCCGAAGGGCTGGAGAGGTTAGTGACTGAGATAGGGCCTGTGTGCCGAGCTGTGAGCTATGAGAGGTATATTGGATCGGGTTGCACGCCGCAACAAGCCTTATGGCTATATTTATGTATATGGATCGGGTTGCACGCCGTAACAATATTGGATTGGGTTGCACGCTGCAACAATATTGGATCGGGTTGCACGCCGCAACAATACTGGATCAGGCTGCACACCGCAGCAATATAGCGCTTGGGCTGAAAGAGCCCCTCCGGAGTCTGTACACCCCTAGTGAGCGCAGGTACCTATTGAGAGTGTGTATTGAGGGCTAAGAGTCGAGGGTATGAGTTATTGAGATGAGTTGAGTGACTGTTGCCTTGAGAGGCTATACTTGCTTTTATCTATTGTTGCACTTAGTTGTTATCTGTTGTTGTGAAATACTGGAAGATTTTTATCTATTTTACTTGAACTCGAACTGATATGACTTGAACTACCGAATTTGAAAGCATGTTCACTCTTTACTGAAAACTTTGAAATGAACTGTATTTTCATAGCTCGTCACTGCTTCTCAGTTCCTTATTTAACTATGTTACTTGCTGAGTTGGTTGTACTCATGCTACACCCTGCACTTCATGTGCAGATCCAGATGTGTACGGTTTTGGCGGTCGCTGAGTTCGTGTGCGAGCTGATTATCGGAGACTTACGAGGTAGTTGTCGGCGTCCGCAGTCCTTGTTTCATCTATTATCTTTTGTATTGGAATTTGGCACAGACTGTAGTAGACTTTGTTTCTAGACTAATTGTTAGATGCTCATAAATTAGTGACACCCCGATGTCGGGCTATTACTCTGCACTTGTATTTCGGGGTTTTACCCCCGTTGTTATGCAAACCTTCTATTAGTTTAACTGTTTTAGCTCACTTCTATTATATATTGAAATCATGTTGAGAAATGTCGACTTACCTAGTTCCACGATAGGCTCCATCACGACATGTTAGGTATTTGGGTCGTGACAAACAAGTAGGAATAGCTTACCTTATGATATACTACGAAAATGGTCTTCAAGAATCACATCAGATCGCCTTGCATGTGCTCCAAGAACTTAAAAGTGAAGAAATGAGTTCAAAATCCCAAAATTAGTTGTTTAATACACCTGACATGCCTCTTTTTTCGCGATCGCGGTTAACAAAAGTTCCAGCATCGTTTCCTTCATCGCGATCGCGGCCAAAATCCCGCGATCGTGATTTACAAATTGTGTTTTCTTCTTCACATACACCTTTTGGTATAATTCCCATAACTTTTTGTACATTTCCAAAGGACAAACGGTTTGATCTTCCGAAACTACATTCAAAGGATTACAACTTTCATTTCTGAATCATCTCCAAATTCCTTATAGATTGCAAGATATAAGCGTTTGAAGTCAAACCACAAACAATAGAAATGCCTTCTTCGCTATCACGGCCCTACCTTACGCAATCGTGGTTCACAAGGCTAGAAATGCACTTTGATCTTCGCGATCGCGGACCAGACCTCCGCGATTGTGATTCACACCCCTGACATCAGATATCATCAGTTCAAAAGGACCTCAAAGTGGTCCGAAACCACCCCAAAACTCACCCGAGGTTCAAGGAACTCCGTCCAATCATTCTAATAAGTTTATATACCCTATGTAAACTTGTTCAAAGGCTCAGAATAAGAATTACAACATCAAAATCAATAATTAAAGATCAAACTCAATTTCTTAAACTCTCTTAACTTTCAAACTTTCATGCTTCGCCGTACGCGTCCGAATCCCATTTAGGCATTCTGGAACGACGCCAAATTTTACGTACAAGTCACAAATCATAATATGAACCTGTTACAAGGCCTGGAATCCAAAACGGACATCAATAACACCAAAGTCCACTTCAAATCAAACTTAAGACATTCTAAAACCTTCAAAATGCTAACTTTTCACAATACTCAACCCGAACGTACTCCCAAGTCCAAATCATCATACAAACCGATTGGAACCTTCAAATCTCGATTCCGGGGTCATTTACTCAGAAGTCAAACCCTGGTCAACTCTTTCAACTTAAAGCTTCCGAATTGAGAATTTTCCTTCCGAATCAACTTCAAAATTCCTCAAATTCAAAGCGGACTATACATACACGTCATAATACATGAAGTGAAGCTAATCAAGGCCTCAAACCGCTGAATGACGCGCTAGAGCTCAAAACGACCGGTCGGGTCATTACATAAGGCTGTGTAAAATTCATTAAATGCATTAGACTCTCAACAATCTGAGCATATTTAGACTAAGAAATTGGGTCACCATTATTCTTTTTCAATTGAGAGTTAGCATCAAAAGGAGTGCTCACAGGAGTGACATTAAAATATTCAAACTTCTTAAGAAGTCTCTCAATATAATGTTCGTGTTACAACATTATGCCATCTACACTCCTTATAACTTTAACTCCCAATATCGTATTTACTTCAACCAAATCTTTCATATCAAGATTAGTAGATTAAAATAATTTAGTACTTTGCACAATATTGAGCTTGTACCAAATATAAGTATGTCATCAACATAGATAAATATTATAAAATAATTATTGTCTACCACTTTAGTATAAACACATTTATCCACCTCAATTAAAGTAAAATCGTTTTTTAGTACGACTTGTTCAAATTTCTCATATCACTGCTTAGGAGCTTGTTAAGGCCATAAAGAGATTTAATTAATTTATAAATATTATTTTCTTGTTCAGGAATGGCACACCTTCGGGTTGAATCATATAAAATTTTGTCTTCTAAATCACTGTTTAGAAAAGCAGTTTTGAAATCCATTTGGTGGATATAAACTCATGAATTGAAGCTAAGAAAATTAAAACTCGTATGGAAGAAATTCTAGTCATCGGTGCAATTGTATCAAAATAATCTATATTTTATTTTTGAGAAAATTATTTTGCTACTAATCGGGCTTTATATTTATCAAAATATTCGTTTACAACTAATAGGTTTTGCACCAAAGATAAATATGTTAAAATCCATCTATTATTTTCATGATAGAATCAATTTCTTGCTTCTTTCCGATATTTTGCATTTGAAGAAGATATAGCTTCAAAATAATTTGATGGTTCATTATCGACAGAAAAATTTGAAAATCATTTCTATAAGAAATATATTCTTTCCTAGGCCTTTTGCTCCTTCTAGTTCCTCGTTGGAGGTATTTTCATTATTTGTGTCATGACCCAATTCCTGCTATAGGTCGTGTGGCGCCCAACGTCGCCGCTAGGCAAGCTAACGGTGGACTATCCATTTAATTGTTTATTTTTTAATATTTTTAAAGTCATTGGTAACATAGAAAATAATATATGATCGTAGTATGTAAAACATAAACTAAACATGAGAGTAAAGTAGCGAATTTAATGATAAAAACCCATGAATATCCACTATGACCCCCTAAATACCCGGCGTCACAAGTGCACAAGCATCTAGTGGAATATATAAAACTCTTTAAAACTACTTTCTGAAACAGAATAGACATAAATGATAAACATAACAAGAGAAGGCTCAGAGTGCTGAAGAACGGAGCATGAGGAGCAGCTCACTACTAGGCCTCCGGGTAATGCGGATGCGCATCTGGACGAACTCTAGATGTACCTGCCTCAGAACCTGCACAATATGTGCAGATGTGTAGCGTGAGTATGTAAACAAGGTGTACCCAGTGAGTATTTAGTCTAACCTCGAAGAGGTGGTGGCTGGGGGTCGACATCGACACTTACTAGTGGTCAATAAACATAAAATTCGTAGATTACAACCCAGGGCAAGCCCATAAAGGAGTTATGCATTTTCTATCGATTATTAATCATTCCGCCAAAATCTCTAAGTAGTGAAGTTCGATTTAACATATGTTTAATCAACTTTTACGTATTACTACAAGTAATTAAACTAATAAGTTGAATTCAAATAGTGTAAGTATTTCATGGTAAAGTTCTATGTCTACCCAGACATAACATGAATTTTAGCTACGTATGGACTCTTGTCACTTGGTGCGTACGGAGCACCCACAATTAGTAGAAAATAACAATTTAAGCACCTATGAGGTTAATTCCCTCTTACAAGGTTAGGCAAGAGACTTACCTCGTTTCCAAGTCCACTTTATGGTCCACATATCACACTAAAAGCCTCAAGTCGGTGTAGAGCAATCCGAAACTAGCCAAAGGTTGTACAAACTAATCAATAATTTCTCAAAGTTCATAATTTAATTATTAGAGTAATTGCCCAACCCGATTTGGAACGTTCCTAAAATTCACCCCCTAACCCACATGCCCAGATTCAGAAAACTTTTGTAAAAAATATTACCCATAACCTCATGAACATATATACATATATATATATATATATATATATATATATATATATATATATATATATATNCGTAGCGTGAGGAATATACTCAGATATAAAGTCAATTACACGGCAACACCCTTCGTGCATTTATCTCATTCTCACCAAATATGCGTATAACAGTACCAACTGGATGGCAGAAATGTCGATAAGAGTAATGATAAAGCAGGAAATACGCAAGTAGCAATAATGAACAAGGATACATATGTGCAACAGTAATGATACAAGGTGGAAAGCATAGGAGTAATGACAACAATTAGGAAAAAGAAATATAAACTTCAACTAACTAGCATGGTGGAGGCCTAGATATAAATATAACAAATAAGAAGGGAACACATGATCTTTATAAGTTGACAAGTAGAGGCATGAATGACTAACATGGTAGAAGGCATGTACTAAAGTGCAACAAAATAGATACGACATGGATGTAATTATAACAACATGAAGTAGGCATGGTATTTGCAAGTTAAGAAAGTAGAAGGCATGGGCAACACAACAACAATTGAGATAGAGAACAAAGACAGAACAGTAACGACAAGTCACATAAGAACCATAAGTACGACAATAACAGCTCAAGGTAAAGACATGAACGTATTTACAAGGAAAGAATATCACGACATAATGCATGTCCCTCGTCCTCACCTACGCGGAAACACCTTTTGTGCCATGAACTCGTGATATCATAAAATCATGATAATATAAATACAATGGCACGACATCACCCTTCGTGCTTTACACTAACATGACAAGGCACGCCATCAGCCTTCGTGCTTTACATTCACATAACATGGCACGTCATTACCCTTCGTTCTTTTACTTTCAAATAATATGGCACGACATCATCCTTCGTACCTTACACTCACATAACATGGTACAACATCACCCTTCGTGCTTTACACTCCTCCTTACCAAGCATATGTATATCAATGGCAAACAAGGTAGGAAGCATAAATAACGTCAAGTAGAGTGTTTAAACTAATTTTTCAAGTGAACCCCAATCACAACTTTCAAGCCAGCAATAGTTCAATAAACCCTCAAGAACCTTATTATTCAAGTATTTCAACAAATCTCAAGAATGATCTACAACACGAGTATAGAATCTAATATCTCAAGAATATTGGTCGTCGCAATGTAGTAATGATTAAGCATAATGATGACCGAATTATACACATCAATATTTTCTCAGAATCCCGTCAAATTTTGATCAAGTGGTAATAAACTAAATCTTTGTTTCTAACTTTAATTTTATATCTTAGTATCTATGAGTCAAGTAAGACATGAAGCAAGAAGGTCATGTAATTCTACAAGGCACAATTCATAGCATAATCTACCCCCAAGCATATTAACCCTGACACATGCAAATATGTCTGTCATCTCATATATGTATCACGCCTGCATATAGCAAATAATATCAAATAGTAGAAAAAATACCCTCAACGAAGTTAGGCAAGACACTTACATCAATTCGACTACTCAATACTCAATTTAGGTTTTTTCTTTACAAATTCACCTCCACTCGGCTCAATCTAGCCAAAGAAGACTTATATACATCACACAATGCAAGAGAAAATAATTTCAATTAATAAAGTTGTGTTCTTTATAAAATTTCTAAAAAGTCAACCCCGGGCCCGCCTTGTCAAAAACCGGGTCCAAGGGTACGCCATGACTACCCATAACCCTACAAGTTCATATACGTGTTTTATTTCCAAATTCGAGTCCTATTCGACTCTCAAATCCCAATTTTTATTTTTCAAAACTTTGACAAAATCCCCAAATTATTCCCTAGATTCTCATGAATTTGATGTTAAATCTAATGTATAATCATAAAATATAATTGAAAATTGATTAGAGGTACTTACCCAATGGTTTGGTATAAACATTTCTCCACAAAATCGCCTCCCTTCGAAGCTAAGGTTCAAAATATAACAAAATGAGGCTAAGTCTCGAAATTCCCATCTATATGCACGCTGCAGATGTCGCATTTGCGACATGGAGTAGCGTACAACTCATCGCAAAAGAGAATCAGGCGAAGTCCTGCTAAAGTCGCATTTGCGACCAAAATATCGCAAATGCGAAGACAACTACCTTCGCAAAAGCGGTAGGAGTCTTTGCAAGTGAACAACCCACACTCGCAAATGAGAGGGCCACTCCGCAATTGCGATAGTCACATTTACAACAAAAACATCGCCAAATGTGATTACACCAGTACCAACACTCAAAAATCATAAAAAATCATTCCGAAATCAATCTGAAACCCACCCGAGCCCGCGAGGCACCAAACCAACCACCAACACTAGTCTAAAACCACAACAAGAAATCGCTCGCGCGATCAGAATCTCAAAATAACCTCTAGAATCACGAATCGGGCGCCAAAACGCATGAAGATCACAATAAACTTCAAGAACTTCTAGAATCGCAACCAAACGTCCGATCCATATCAAATCAACTCCAAATGACGCCAAATTTTGCAAGTAAGTTCCATATGACAATATGGACCTACTCGAGGCTTCAAACCGCATATAAAAACCTCGAAATGATGAATCACACCTCAAATCAAAATCAATGAACATTGAACTTTCAACTTCCAAAACTCGTGCCGAAACATATCAAATCAACCCGCATTGAACTCAAATCTTGCACACAAGTTCTAAATGACATATCGAAGTTGTTCCAATATCCTCGAAGTCAACTTCTGGTCAAACTTATGAACTTTCCAAACCTTCAAATTTTTAACTTTCGCAAATTAGTGTCGAATCCTTTTAGAATATCCAAATGCAAATCCGGGCATACGCCCTAGTCCAAAATCACCATCCGGACCTAACAAAATCATCAAAACTCTAATTTGAGGTCAAATGCTAAAATGTCAAACTTGGTCAACTCTTCCAACTTAAAGCTTCAATCTTGAAGTTCATTCTTCCGAATCGATTCCGAATAACTTGAAAACCAAAACCGACGATTCACACAAGTTATAATACATCATACGACGATACTCGTGCCCTCAAATTATCGAGTGAAGTAAAAATGCTCAAAACTACCGGTCGGGTCGTTACAACTGAACCCACACATAGCTCTTTATGGGTTTCTCTATTAGATTAAATTGTTCATCGAAGTCTAGCGGATTGTCATGCTTTTTCTCTTCAGAATTTCTCTACCGGATTTGTAGAGTTGATGATGCTATTGTTGTTGTCGTTGTTGTTGTTGTTGTTGTTGTTGTTGTTGTTGTTGTTATTGTTGTTGTTGTTGTTGTTGTTGTTGTTGTTTTATCTGTCTGTTAATATGTTCATCGAAGTCTACCTCATTTGTCATAATTTTGCTCTTCAAGGATTTCTCTACCGGGTTCGGTAGAGTTGGTGCTATATTTTCTCTAGCTATTTGTTAAGTTGTTCATCGAAGTTTACCCGATTGGTATACTTTTTTGGGTTGTTTTAACAATGCGATCTTTGAATTTGCAACTTCAATCTCGATCAAACCACCCCAAATTTGCTCAAAATAATCTCAAATATGAAACAAAGCTTCTAAATATCAACACAAATAATCCTCAATCACCAATTTAGTCGAATAAAACTAAATCAATTAGACTCACTTTGTCTTCTTCAACGCTTTCTAAGATACCACAATAGAATTTTGAGATGATATAGTACATCACCAGAACTGTATTTGAACTAAATATTTAAGCGCAAATTATCAGAATTCAAACGATTTAAATAATAATATAGATTAACTTCTGTTTTTCGAACACCAAACAAGAATTTCAAGTTTGCAAAGATTAAATATTTCAAGTGAAAAAAGGGAACATTTCGCTAAGACCGTAAAAAAGGGGATATTCTGGCAAGACCTGTTCCTTTGGAGGACGCCCCATGCAAATTTTTGGGTTATTATCACTTTTAGGCAGCGCCAGAAACTATTTATATTCAATAGCCAAAAAGTGTATAAGTATATATATATTTTATTTTTTTTCCCGCTATTTTGAGAGCGGCTATTCAGTGATTTTCCCATAATTTTGCTAATGTGAAATCCATTAAAAGCCTTTACACAGTTTGGGTTAGGCCCATCCTTTGGCCCATATTTGAACGACAAACTCATACAAGAAGCTGAAGGTTGTTTTTGTCTTTTTGAATCTTTACCAATCTATAGGCTCTCTTGTCATCGTCTTCCTCCTCGCTTTCACCCTAATCTGCAATTGGGGAATAAGTTTTCAAAACCATGTCTTCCTCCAAACGAAATCACAAGGAAAAGATAATTCGTCACAAGAAGTTCGTTTTTCATTCTCTGACATCTTTTCTTTCTTTTTTAAATTTAATTTTTCTTCATCTCTTCTACTATTATGGCGTTGTGTGAGTTTTTGTGAAAATCTCAATTGAATGTGGAACTGTAGAATTTGAATAGCTCCCTAATTTGGTAATTGTTGCTAAAAATGAGAATTTTTGTTACAGAGAAGAGAAGGCGGAAGAACCGGAACTACCAAAGTACAGAGACAGAGCTAAAGAAAGAAGAGAAGATCAAAATCCGGATTATGAACTCACTGAATTGGGCGCTTTTCATGCTGTCGCTCCTCCCGGGAATGTTGATCTTCTGTAATATCTCTCAACTCCCTTTTTTCTTATTTTTTGTATATTCCTTTTTTTTCGTCAGCCTTTATTGGAGAGCTATCTATATAGGGACCTTTCCCTGCATACGAAGTGCTTCGGTGCCAGTGCATGGTAGGGGAAGAACTTAACCGCACCAGGTGTTTTACCCCAAACTATACTAATTTAGCATGGTTAAGTAATAAATTAAGGCGAATATGTGTGTTATTAGAGTGTATATGAAGACATATGTCATGTATTTATTGAATTGGTGCAACACTGGACGCAAGGAAATTTCTTACCTCAAAAATAGTGCGCAACCTTGCCATCAGTTATCTGCAAAGAGGGTGTTTCCGTGCCTTGAACTTGTGACCTAGGTCACCAATGGAACAACTTTAGAAGTTGCTCTAGTTTTTGCCTTAGAGAGCTGTCTATATAGTTGACGGTAAAAGAGTAATTTTCTTACACATTTCATGTTTTAAAACTTGTTGGCAGGTCTGCTGATGCTCACAAATTATCTATTGAGAAGAGCAAGTATCTTGGAGGTTAGTCTGCTCTGCTAAACTTCTGTTTCTATACAATACATAATAGTATTTCTGATTTTCCAGCTTGCTTTTGGAATTATTAAGAGAAAAGATGTTATAGAACTTCTAACTTAAAGAAGAGAGTTTCCTCATGTTATTGTGGAAGGGTATATTTCTTCTAATTGTATGCCCAAACGAGTTGGCTTATTTTCAGTTTGGTTTTCTTGATATATGTTCTAACTGATTTAGCTGTTCTGTTCAGCTGACCAACTTATTTTTTGGCTGATCGTGTATCAGGTGATGTGGAACACACACATTTGGTTAAAGGGTTAGATTATGCTTTACTTCACAAAGTGAGAAGTGAAATAGATAAGAAGCCAGATGCTGGAGATGAGTATGAAGGAAAACCTAGGTAACTACTGATTGCTTTGTCGCTTAACTGGATGCATGATTCCTTGACTTTAAAATTAAGGAATAAGCAACTGACAGTCTAAGGGCCTGTCAATTTGTCTGGAATGGTTGATGTAATTTCAAGTTAATAAAGTTGATCCATGTGTAGTTTCCCGGCGTAAGACAATAGTTTCAGATACGAGTTTTTTTTTGTAGATGTTCTTATAGCCTTTCCGTGCATTACCCTTGATTTATGACCGCTATCATGAGATGCTTGTGTGACTTGGTAACATCTTTTTGTCTATTTATGAACTAACGAGCATTGTTTGTGAATTGTTCTTTTATACCATGTCTAAGAAGCAATGGGTTCGGATAATGTTCTGTTTAATTATTCCATTCCATCTCTTTTGCTAACAGAGCATCAAAGGAAGATCAGCAGATGTCATTCCGTACTGCAACTGCCAAGGTGCATTAGCTCTTTAATTGCGTCAGAGTCTCGAATATCTATAGTTGTTGCTAGGTGTTATTATGTTTCAATAGAGTGATTGCTAAGCTTTGGGTTGCAGTCAGTATACCAATGGATGATCAAGCCTCAGACTGTTATAAAGACCAATGAAATGTTTCTTCCTGGACGGATGTCTTTTATTTTTAATATGGTATGTTTGTCTTTCTTACTTCCTCTCCTCTTATTTGTGTGATTCCAGGATTCTATTTGCCCGAGAAGGGATCATTTTCGCAGACCAGTGATTGAGTTTTCTTATAGTGTTTTGTGCCCTAAGATCTTTTTCATATGGAGGTTGGACATGATAATAGTAAAAGAACAGCTCCTCTCTTACCACACCCTGCTTTCCCAAGTAAAAGAAGGGAAAATGCTGTAGCGAAATTAGAGTTTGTTTCTTATGGCTGGGATGAACTGTCTTGTCCTTGTCAAGTATATGCTGAAGGCCTTTCTCTTTCTTCGTTTGGGGGGGGGGGGGGGTTGGGGGTTA
>ML269152.1:42647-53813 GCA_005239495.1 Nicotiana undulata
TAGATGGTTAAAGGGGGCAGGCTTGTCTCTTTTTTCGTTGGGGGGGGGGGGGTGTTGGGAGTTAGATGCAACAATCATTGAAGTAGCATCATTTTAATGCTAAAATACATGGTGACCAGATGTGTAATATGCATGGTGAAAAAGTTGTGAACTATTCTGTTATTTTAATGCTTGCATTTACTGTGAGCGTTTTTTCTTTCGTGGTCTCTTTTTCTTCTCATGCTTATGGTTCGTATGTGTCTGGCAGGAGAGTGGATACAACACTGATATTCCGACCACTCTACACAGGAGCAAAGCTGACTGTCCAGTCCCTGAGGTGTTTCTTTTTTCCCATAGTCCACTGCTGTCAGGCAATGACTTGCTTTTCCATCTAAATGGGTTTCCTCACCTCTTTTTTGCAGGAAATGGTTACAGTCAGTGTTGATGGTTCTGTTCTAGATCGAATAGCTAAAATCATGTCCTATCTCCGCCTAGGATCATCAGGGAAAGTTCTCAAGAAGAAGAAGAAGGAAAAAGATGGCAAAGGTGCTTAGCATTCATGCCTCTTAACCTTTACTTGTATTTTCTGAACATTTGCTCATAGTCTGAATATATAGATTCTCATATATCCAATTTATTTTATGAAAACATTTTCTCTGATTTCTGATTGGTGCCGCTGCATGCTTTTGGTATATCTGTTATATTCTTGCTCACAGAAGTGAATTTGGGCCTGGTTTCCTATAAAGAAGTAGAATGTTTGTAGCGGGACAGTGGGCTTTATTCATCTTTGATTACGGGGGCACAAGGTGAAAATTAGAGGAATGTCATGTGAGGCACAACGGTAGTTAATGACTAGATATGTAGGTATATTATTCGTATTGCCACGGAGATTAAACAAAAGCATTTGGTTCTCTGGAGTCTATTATGTGTTTCTCGGAAGTGAATTTGGGCTTTTGGGGTCTCCTATTCATTGGTAAAGGGCAGGGCTTTGTACTTTTGGCTTTTGGGGGGGTTTTGTTATCTCTTCTCTTAATTGATGAAGGGATGTGCTTCCGGTTCCCTTGTTCTGACAATAGTTTTTAATATTGTGCAGGGAAGACTGTTATATCCAATGGTTACGATGAAGTATCGAAGTCTGATGCATCAAAGAGCCAAAATGATACAGAAACTGTGCCTCAATCTGCACCGCTTCCTAAAAAGAACCATTTGGAAAGAAAAGAGAATCAGGGACCTGCTGTAGCTAGAGTTGAAGAGGAAGATATCTTCGTAGGTGAAGGTGTTGACTACTCTATTCCTGCTGGAGATATGGGTCAAAGCCCTGTATCAGAGGATATGGAAGAATCTCCTCGAAACAAAGAGAGGACCTCATATTTCAGTGAACCTGCCTATGGCCCAGTCCCGCCATCTGAGCCTTCTCATGATTGGCAACAGGCGGTGAGTCAGTTTTGAGTCTTAAAGGCATAATTAGAGCTTTCCTGTTAAAAAGGCTTCGTAATATTTGCTAACAAAGTTTGCTTGATTCAATATCTGTCCTACATTTCTCTGAAGAAAAGATGAAGTTGGATGCTGTCATCATATTTGTCCAGCATCGACTTTTTCCTGTAATTACTACCTTAATTAGATGGCTCTATGTGTTGCAACTGATATTTATCTTTTGATTGTTGAATATGTTTGTCCAGAATGGATACGATGCAATGCAAGCACAAGCGCTAGCTGGTGTTTACCAACCAGAATGGCAAGATTATCAGTATTCTGAGCAGCTGGCTTACCCCGAGCAATATCTCCAGCAGAATTATGATATGCAAGCTGATGCTGGTGTTCTACAGGATCCACGATTTATGAGTCAAGAAGAAAAGGATAGAGGGCTAGGTTCAGTATTCAAGAGGGATGATCAAAGGCTTCAACAGCTGAGAGAGAGAGATGCCCGAGAGAAGGATCCTAATTTCATTTCTGAAAGCTATTCTGAGTGCTATCCTGGTTACCAAGAGTACAATCGTGAGATTGTCGACAGTGATGATGAAGCTGATTTGTCAAAAATGGATATGGGTGGACGTGTAAGTGATGTTCTATTCTTGCTGAAGATCAAGTCCATTAATTTTGCACATGCCATTCCTTGGTTTACCCCTTCCGCCACCTTTTGAACCTACTTTATGTGTTAATAATTTTGATCAGTGTAAAGGGAAAGAATTTATTGCCTCACAAGCCTGAAAATTGTTGGCGCTTCTTAGTTGTATCTGCTTGATCAATAATAACACTTGTCAGAGAAATCAACTGCAACTTAACGTGGTGGTGTCAGTCAGAAACCTCTGTTGTGATGGATAGTAATTGATAAAAGATTAATTTTTCTACAGGCAAAGGGTCGGCTTCATCGATGGGACTTTGAGACAGAGGAGGAGTGGGCAACATACAATGAGCAGAAGGAAGCAATGCCAAAAGCTGCATTCCAGTTTGGAGTGAAAATGCAGGATGGTAGGAAGACCAGGAAACAAAATAAAGAGCAGAAACTTACCAATGAGCTGCATAAGATAAACAAAATACTCACCAGAAAGAAGACGGAGAAGGAGAAAGGTGAAATGCTTGAGGACGGTGAAATACAACCTGGAAAGAAGCAGCGTGTATAAACAGAGGAAAACTTATGATTTTTTTTTCTGTCTTTGACTTTTAGATCTTCCATACTTAGCGTTCAGAATATTTTGAATTTGAAACGGTCTCTCGTCCTTAGATAAAAAGTTGGTCTTAGTTTCATGAAGACGTTAATGTACCCTGTGATAAAATGATACCTGTAATCCTAAGCTTCTTCTTATTTTAATTTTTTATTATTCGAAATCCACTAGCTCCCGGCCAATCCAGCTTTGCGTGGGGGAGGCTCTCCCTACCGTCAAATAACTCAAAGAAGGAAATACATAATTAGGTTCCCTTGGATTGTCTTCTTGTGAAAATATAATCTCCTTGATGGTCTCGAAAAGGCACATTATTTCTTCCAAGTTAAGATCGAATTGTTACAGTTACGTTTTGGAAGCTGTAACGTACTGTCTCATTTTAGATTTATGCACTCTTAATTTATGATGCAAAATGATTTATCATTCGTCTAAAATGTCTTAGGTTTTACGTTTGATATTTTTATTCTCTATTTTGTGTTTGTAGTGATAAAAAACTTGGCATCGTGAAGAGGTTAAAGCAAACATTTAACTATATGTTATAAAAAAATTATAACCAAAAAAAAAAAGGAAGACGATTCTTGCAGAGAAAAGTAGAGAGAATTCCTATTAATTTGGGGTCAATTACAATGGGATAAAATCTCTTTATTTAAAGGGGAAAAGTGACTTAGTCACAAAGTAACAAACTCTAGAAACTTTCTAAAAGATAGACATTCACCTTAAATACAATTCTATTTATAACACTCCCCCTTGAATGTCTATTAAACAGATAATGTACCTCATTAAAATCTTAACAAAAGTAAAAGCCAGTGGAAAAAAAATTCTAGTGAAAGAAAAAGAATACACATGTTTAGAAATACGCCTTTTGGTTGCCTCGTAAAAACCTTTCAAGGAAAATCAGTGGCACAAAACTTTATAAAGGAAAAAGAGTAAAACATATATTAACTCCCTCTGATGATAGCATCAATTCATTCTTCGAGCCTTTGCATCCCAATCTTATACACCAGCTTCTTGAAGGTTGATGTCGGTAGAGATTTGGTGCAAATTAGCCATATTATCACGTGAATGAATCTGTTGCACGTTGATATCACCATTCTGTTGAAGATCATGCGTCTAAAAAAGAACTTAGTGAAATGTGTTTTATTCTGTCTCCTCCAATATATCCTTCTTTCAATTGAGATTTGAGACCCTATGTTTGATTCTACACCTGTTCAAGGACGAACATTTATTTATGATGGGGAGAATGTAATGACTTGGCTGGTCATTTTGTTTATTGTATCCATGTTCCACTATTGATTGCTTCTTCTACGTGCATTTGTGGTTATCTGACTAGCCGGTATGGTTGGATTGGTTTCAGAACAATTTCGGATGAAATGGGACAATTAGTCCCAAGGTTGAAGGCTTAAGTTGAACAAGTTGACCGAAATTTGACTTTTGTGTAGACAACTCCGGAATGGATTTTTGAGGAATCCAATAGCTTCGTATGGTGTTTTTGGGCATAGGCGTATGTCTGTATATTGATTTGGAGGTCCGTAAGTTATCTTGGCTTAAGTTGGCGAAAGATGGAAAGTTGAAGGTTTGGAAGGTTGAGGGGTTTGACCGAGAGTTGACTTTGTTGATACCACATTTAGATTTTGGTTCCGTTAGTTTGGATATGTCTGTTATGTCGTTTGGAACTAGTACAAAATTTGAGGTCATTCAGAGTTGATTTGGTATGGTTCGGAATTGGTTTTAGAAGTTGAAGTTCATTAGTTTCGTTAGGCTTGAATTGATGTGTGATTCGTGATTTTTGTGTGGTTTGATGTGATTTGAGGGTTCAAGTAAGTTTGTATCGTATTTTAGGTCCTGTTGGTATGTTTGGATGGGGTCCCGACGGCCTTGGGCGTGATTCGGATGATGCGCGGACAAATTTGGATTTAGTAAAAAGGCTGAAGAATTTCAAGTTTTGGTGCAATCACTCCTGTGGGGATTTTGTTGTAGGTGCGAGACCGCATAAGCGGTCAAGACATCGCATGTCCATAATGTGTTGTGGCTGGGGAAACGCACATGTGCGAATGTTGGTCTGTGTGATGACCCAAAAGGTCATCCCTTGTTTTATAAGTCAAAACTGTGTTCCGAGGCCTTGAAAACCTCCTTTGATCTCACCTCGTTTAGCGTGCGCATCCCGGACGTATATCCGGGAAGCTTTTATATGAAAAACTGAGAAAAATGCTAATTTTTCCTTTAAAATTGAATTTAAGTTGACTTCGGTCAATATTTGGGTAAACGGACCCGAACCCGTGATTTGATGATCCCAGAGAGTCCGTAGGAAAATATGGGACTTGGGCGTATGCCCGAAATCGAATTCCGAGGTCCCAAGCCCGAGAAATGAATTTTTGAAAGAATTTTTTTTACTGAAAACATAAGAGTTTTTGGAGATTTGATTACATTTGAAATTGATGGTATCGGGCTCGTATTTTGGTTCTGGAGCCCGGTACATGTTCAATGTGATATTTGAGTTGTGTTTGTAAAATTTGGTAAGAAACGGAGGTCATTTGACGTGATTCGGACCCGTAGTTGTGAAATTTGAAACTTTGAAAGTTTTGAGATTTTTCTTTGATTTCTATGATAAATTCATTGTTTAAGATGTTATTTTGGCGATTTGATCGCACGAGTAAGTCCGTAGGATGTTTTTAAGGTTGTGTACATGTTTGGTTTGGAGCCTGGATGGCTCGGGTGAGTTTCGGATAGACGTCGGAGTGTTTTTGGGCTTAGAAAAATCTGTTGTAATTGTTGTTTGCTGGTGTCCAGGAAATTTCCCTATGCGAACGCATGGTAACCCACGCGAACGCAATGAACAAACGAGGAAGGGGCTGGGTTTTGCTCTATGCAAACGCATAGCCCTGGGGTGCAAACGCGAGGCATTAGGGAAAATACTCTACGCGAACGCACCAGGTCAACCACGAACGCATAGTAGTAGGAAGGGGGGGGGGGGGGGGGGGGGCAGGACCTAGGTGAGCTATGCGAACGCGTCCCCTTAGCGAACGCATAGAAGGCCAGTCCAGTTTTTTTTTAAACAGTAGCAAAATCGGGATTTTAGCCATAACCTCATATTTTCAAAACCAAGGAAGCTTAGGGGCGATTTTCGAAGAGGGGTTTCACCACAAAATCATAGGTATGTGTTCTTAGACTCATTTTCTTCAATTTCCATTAACACTCATTAGATT
Source organism: Nicotiana undulata (assembly GCA_005239495.1). Taxonomy (NCBI): domain Eukaryota; kingdom Viridiplantae; phylum Streptophyta; class Magnoliopsida; order Solanales; family Solanaceae; genus Nicotiana; species Nicotiana undulata. Next base: position 48,490 of record ML269152.1, read on the forward strand.
TCAAGGCCTAAATCTTGTTCTTTAAGGGTAGAAATTAAGGATTTTAGGAGAATTAGGGATTTTACAAATTTGGGAATTTGGACCTCGATTTGGGGTCGGATTCCGAAACTAATTACATATTCGGGCTCGTGGGTGAATGGGTGATCGGGTTTTGATCCGAACCTCGTGTTTTGACCAAGCGGGGCCCGGGGTCGATTTTTGACTTTTTGGGAAGAATGATAGAAAACCTATAATTAAGCATTGGGGTTGAACTATTTAGAATTTATTGATATTATTAAGTTGATCATGTCTAGATACAATTGAATTGGAGGCGAATTCTACAGGGAAAGCAGTACTTGAGGCTTGAGTTTGGTCATGGAATACGAGGTAAGTGTTTGGCTTAACCTTAGCTTGAGGGAATAAATGTTGTGTCCTATTTGCTATGTGTTAGTATCATGTTCAACGTATAGGTGAGGTGACGAGTACCTATACGTTGGTGTCAAGCATGCCCGTGAGTCGAATATTGTGATCTATGTGGTTTTTCGTTAAGTATTACTTGAGTTTCACTTTATAGTTATCCATGTTGGTGGAAATTCCTTGATATTAATCAGTGTTGAGTATTGGTTTCAGTTGAGAATTTTTATGTGAAGTTATGTACTAAGTGAGATTGTTTATAGCTATTTTCCCTTGCCGGGACGGTATTGATTCTACTGTTGGCTCCCTTGCCAGGACGTAGTGGCTTTATTGTTGTTGTTGTTGTTTTATATTGTTGATTTTTCCTTGCCGGATTACTGTTATTGTTTTGTTGGGTGATGAAGAGTGTAAAGCACGAAGGGTGATGTCGTGTATGATTTATTGTGAGGATGAGAGTAAAAGCACGAAGGGTGATGCCGTGTCATATTATGAAATTTAAAGCACGAAGGGTGATGCCGTGCCGTTTCTATTGATTTATTGCGAGGATGAGAGTAAAATCACGAATGGTGATGCCGTGCATTTATATTTATTATTTGGTGAGGATGAGAGTAAAAGCACGAAGGGTGACGCCGTGCATTGTTTCCTTGTGTTGCTATGCTCTGTTGTTTAAGTTGATATTTGAATTTTTGCCTTACTTCGTTATTTTCATTATTTGATATTCTCTCCCTCAGCATGTTCCCCTTTCCCTTTATGCTTAGCTGCTCATTTATTATTGTTATTATTTCTTCTGTATATTATTAAACTGCACAGGTTGTTTTGGTTGTCGTGTCCTAGCCTCATCACAACTTCGCCGAGTTTAGGCTAGACACTTAAGGGAAAGCTGGTGAAAGATTTGGAAGAATACGGAATGATCTTTTTGATGGATGCGCTGGATGTACAGGGGTGGAAGGACATGGTCCTTCACCTGGAAGGAAGGCTGGCAAGGAACGAACTGGTGGAGTTTATGGCTAATGCAAGTGTCAAGAATGGCAGGGTGACCTCCACAGTCAAAAGAATTTAGATCACTTTTGATGCAAAGGGACTGAGAGAGATTCTGAATATACCTGCTGAGGGCTACGATGATTACACTAGGCAAAGATGGCCTAGTCTTGATGGAATGGCCTCAGCTCTCAACATCACCAGATTCGTTTGTGAAAATGAGGAGGAACCTGAGCCCAAGCCAGTGTTCAAAAGTGAAATGAAGCCCCAGAACAAGCACTTCTTCGATTTTGTTATCAAGTTTCTGCTTCCAAGACAAGAGCATAGGCACATCGCTAGTTACATGGACTTGACGCTTATAGAGTGCATGTATAGGGGAAAGCAGATTAACTGACCAGCTTTCATCATTCAACTCTTGGACAGAGTTGTAAATGGAACCAAAGCACACGCTATTTCATATGCCTTTATTTTGACGGCTGTGCTTGCCCACTTTGAGGTTCCTATGAAGAAAGCTGAGATGGCTAATGCTAAGGATTATTTTGGGTTTGGGAAGAACACTTTGCTCACATGTGGTTATCTTGTCAATGTTCCTAAGGATGAACCTGGTTCATCTAGGAAGCAGCCAGTCAATACCAAAGTCAGGTCATTGGTGCAGGAAGGAGAGATAAAAGATGCGGAGATCCTTAGATTGAAATCTCACCTTCACGAGGTGGAAGCTGAGCGGGATGCTCTCAGAGTTGAGAAAAATGAAGGTGTTCTTCAACAAATGTTTTCTCTCCTTCAAGACAAGAACCCAACCTCATCTGCCCCTACCCAACCTTAGGATGTCCAGAGCCACCAAAACCCCCTCATTGCCCAGTTAGGGATTTGTTCTGTTTATGTTTTTGTTATGTTTTGCTCAAGTTTATGACTTTTTTTAGTTCTTTTTGTCTATGGTGTTTGATTACTGACTAATCAATGAATTCTGCTTCTATTAGTTATTGATTTTGTCTCAGTTTCTTACATAACTTACATTTATTGGTTTCTTTTGATGATAAAATCATGTTTGCACCTGTAGTTGCCTCAATGACCATGAGTAATTGTTAACAAACTCTGGTAAGTTTATCATTTTGCAACTTTTCGATGATGCCAAAAGGGGGAAGAAATGTGCTTTTCAAATTTCAAACTGTTGTGATATTCATAACATAATGAACCTGGTCTCTCTATGATAAATACTTAAAACCATACAAAGTGTTTGAAGTGTATACAGGGTTAAGCACAGAGTTTGTCATCATCAAAAAGGGGGAATTTGTTGACCCAAGTCACTGCATGGTTTTGAAGATTGACAAATATCTACCCAGTTGAACCAGGTCCATCAGAGCACAGATACTTGAACAGTCCCATTGGCACATGAACCGTCTATGTACAGGAGATAAACGTGATTGTGAATTATCCATGAATCAAGAGGTTGTCTCCTAATGTGAAAAGGTTGCAAATTGATAAGAGGTTAGAGTTCGAGTTCAGCAAGGACAGTAAAAAAGGGAAGAAGTTGAGATAAACACAAACTCTTCCACCAAGGAAGAGTTGCATTAGAATTGAACAACATATCTCAACGACTGACTCTATAAAGAGTTGAAGCATTGCTGCTGAATAAAAAACGCACAAATACTGAAGTGAATCAAGAACTGAAAGCAAAATTTTCAGAGATATTTTGCAAGCAAAATCCTTGTGCGATACAAAGGCTACTGACCAGCTAGAAGAACCAGTTCCATATGTTTGTCTTTTGAGTCTAGTTGGTTGTAGTAGGTAATTTAATATTGTATCTTTCAGCTTTCTTAGAAGAAATTGTAATAGGTACACACTGTTCAAGTTAGAGTTAACTTTAAGCTTGTCGCAATTAGCTAGAGGCTAGGTTGCTACAAAGGGATTAGAGTTAGTCTTAGGTCTACAAAAGAGTTTATTTTGTAAATGTTGTTTGTCTCAAAGTTGTAGTGAAGAGTTTGGGAATATCCTATTGAGGAGTAGGTCGTGGTTTTTTCACCTTTTGAGCCAGGTGTTTTCCACGTAAAAATCTCTGTGTTTTTACTTTACTGCATTTATCATTCTGCAACAGTAGAAGTTGGAACACCAAGAAGAACCAGGTTCTTCTAGTAAGACAACACTCAAAAAATTGGACACCACACAAATCACCCCTCTTGTGTGGTATTGAAGTATAAAACATCACTTGGTATCAGAGCGGGTTATCCTTGAAAAGGTTAACACCTTGGAAAAGATCAAAATGAGTGCACCACCTGGAAACTGGGAGGGTCATTCAACTACAAGGCCACCACTCTTCTATGGCCAATATTACTCCTGGTGGAAGAACAGTATGAAGGATCACCTGATCGGAGAAGACTATGAACTCTGAGACATAGTCACTGATGGTCCTCTAGCTACCATGAAGAAGACTGCTGAAGGTGCAGATGTACCAAAGACTAGAGCTGACTGCACTGCTGAGGATCTGAAGAAATGGGAGAAGAATTCAAAGGCAAAAAAGTGGCTAGTGTGTGGACTAGGTCCAGATGAGTATAGCAGAATCCAAAGCTGCACCACTGCCAAAGAAATCTGGGATACCTTGCAAGTAGCCCATGAAGGAACACCTCAGGTAAAAAGATCAAGAGGTAATCTACTATACTCTCAGTATGAAAACTTCACTATGAAAGAAGGTGAGACAATCCAAGAGATGTACACAAGGTTCACAACCTTGACAAATGAACTTAAGAGTCTCTTGGTAGAGTCATTCTTGAAGAAGACAGGGTAGAAAAGATCCTGACAAAGGTCTTGCCAATTTCCCAGGAAAGCAAAATCACTGCTATCCAGGAATCCAAAAATATGGCAACCCTTAGATTGGACGAGCTAATTGGAAACCTTACTGCCTATGAACTCAGAAGGCAAACAATAAAGATGGATGGTCTAAAGAAGGAGAGGATTCTAGCACTGAGAATCACTGAGGGAGCAGATCTTGAGGAAGATGAGATGGCCATTATTACCAAAGAATTCAGAAATTTTCTCATGAGGAAGAAGGGCATCTCTAGAGGAGGAAATTACAACAAAGCAAAAGCTCCAGAAAGGCCAACCAACGAGGGATGCTACAAGTGTGGAAAAACTGACCACCTTATCAAGAACTGTCCTCAGTGGGAATTGGAATGGAAAAAGGAGAGATATGAAAGAAGGAACAGGAAGAAGGAACTGGTCCAACCCAAGAAAACCACAACAAAAGCTATGGTTGCTGCTTGGGGGGAAAGTTCAGATGAAGAATCAGAAGATGGTGAGACTGAAGATCAGGCGCTCATGGCAATTGGAGAATCTGATGAGGAATCACATGAAGAACCAGAGGTAAGTATCTCCCATCTTAAAAACAAAATAAAGTTCCTATCTAAAGAAAAACTCTCTGAGTTGCTACTTGATTTCATGGATGATTCTGAAGAAACAACCAAAGAGAAGGATCAACTTTCTAAAGAATGTGCAATGCTAAAAGCAAAATGCATGAACCTGGAAATCAGAGTAAGTGAATCTGAAAAGAAAAACACTGTCTTGTTGAACCAGGTTCATCCACTTGAAACTGAGATTCTAGAACTAAAATCTGAAAACTTAAAACTGAAGCTAGGATCCAGTAAAAAGGTTGTTGATCATTCTCATATCATGTTAGAAGAAAATATGGGAAAACTAAAAGATAAGATGTATGCCAAGGATGAACAGATAAGAACACTTAAAGAAGAACTTGGCAAAGTCAAACATGAATTAGATCGAACTTGTAAATGGAATAAATCCTCTGATGCCTTGACATGTCTTCAAGAGAATCATAGTAGAAACCGGAGATGGCTTGGCTTTGGGAGTCAATTTCCCAAGTGTGATCCCAAAAGGAAGTATCTCACTCTCCCTGAGAATAAAATATGCACCCATTGTGGTAAGACTGGCCACTACAAAATTGAGTG